>JASAMZ010009989.1:0-2500 GCA_030248115.1 Linhomoeus sp. GSCO2_2
TGATCAGAACGATTGGCATCGCTGAAGAATATGATCACCCTCTCTGGGAAGTTCTGCAATGTCATTTGACCAGACGAAACTTGCAGTTGACCCTCTGACGCCTGATACTGCAGTATTTTTATAGTCTGAATGGCAAAAGTTTAAATCTTAACCTTTGATAAATATTGCAGAATATGCTTACGCTTGTAGCCGGTCTTGTACTCATCCCTTATGGCTGGAGTTGGCTTTGGGGCTACCACATAGCTAGCGATGAAATGGGCGTCGACTAGCTGAAGCTTTGCCTTGGGCTCCCCACTCTCTCGAAACACAACGAAGTCCGATCCTTCCAGCTCCAATTCGACCACAAGTCTAAATGAAGGACGCCTTGCGTATGGTTTTCATTGGGTTCGTCATTCTGCTCACCCAACGGAGCTTGGTATGTAGCAGTCATTTTGAATGAATGGTTGTATCGGTAGAGTTCCTGACAGAGACCACTCGTTTGACATCGAAAGCATCTCGCGACGGGCGTTCTGCTCCTCTAAATTGTGCAGAATTTGCTTGACCACGCTGCTGTTCATACATCGAGCTGCTCACTTGCGAGAACTACATCCATTGGGGCATTATCCACCATGAAGCCCACTTCTCCTTCTAAAACACTCTTGGCGTATGCTGCGTCTTGGCTCAGCAGGTACAGGTAGCAAATGTAGTTGAAATGCTGCTGGCTGAACCGGAACTGGCCTCGGCTATACACAGCATAGCGCTTGAGGATGGCAAACATTGGGGCGGATGCGACTGTAACTTTCCTGGGTCCCTGAAATACTCAGCGCAATTGGCAAGTGGAATGTTAATCTTCGTAGGTTCAACTCACCGCATATTTTGTCCCATCTTCTTTAAGCATTTGAAGAGTTACACAAAACTTGGTTCGATTCCAGTCGAGGTAGAGGTTCCGGCTAATGGGAAACGAAAAGTGGAGCACAGTACCCCTCTCGACGTCTAGTGGAAAGGTAGTGCTGGTTGCAGTGACAGGGAGGGTACGCGATGCGAGGATTCCCCGATTGGCGTCCTGCAGGTTGTCTCCATTGGGAAACTTTCTCTTTGGCGGCATTTTAGCTTGTCAGGGTGAGGCAGAACGAAATGTGTGCGTCAGTCAGTTCCAAATCCTCGTTATCGACGGTCAGAAAGGTCAGCACCACTTCTCGGAGTCCTTGATCGCTGACCAACTGCACTTTGGGCCCTTTGGCTTGCCAGTAGTAGTAGTCTTCTTCCGATGCAGTAATCTTCCTCAGGACACTTGCAACTGCGTGACGACTGCTTCCCACCAGTTCAGACGACTGAACACCTTCCAAGACCACGTAGATGCGTTCGCTCTGGTCTTTTATGCCTGTCAACTCAAAATTGTGAAACTGGGCAAACTTGACTCCTCCAGGCAAGAAACTGTGTACTGTAGGAGGACCCTATAGCTGTTCGTAGCAACCTTGATAAGGGACTCTACAGCCTGGTCCACATAAATGGAACCCATCCGATAGCCTAAATCAATCGCATCGCAGTATCGATTTGTGCTTAATAACAAATACTCTGGATTGGCTTACAAGCTTCTGATTGACAGTAAACTATAAGAAGTGCATCAGCCACTGTTTTATAGGCCAAGTTTCTTTCTGATGGACAATTACGAATACACGCCCGCCCCATAGTTGCACAAGAGAGGTTATCGCGCTCTCAGCAAGATGACTCATTCACCTGGCTTCATGATGAAATCTGTCTGTCATGGCGTGCGAATTGCTGTTGGGAGGAGTTGGTACTGCAGCGGGCTGTATTCAGTAATGGATCATTGCATGATCAACACGCATATCAACCAACAACGCGAAGCCGCCATTCACAACAGGTATCCCCGATGGCGCGCAACTACGGATCACAACGTGCATTGACCCAGGCGCCTAGAGATCCTTCGATTGCTCGCGGATGGTGTTCCAAAGCGTTTAGCTGATTTTCCATTTTGCCAGTACCTGTGCCTGCAATTATGTTTGCAACGGGTTTGTTGTGCCTGGTACCACGCCCATAGTCACACGTGTTAGTGTTGATATACGTTAGTGTCACGCGACGAACGAAGTGTACTGTAGATGGCGCAAAATTTAAGCTGCAATGCTGTACCAGTCGATATTTGCGCAATTTTCATGCGAGTTAGAAAGTTTTAAATAGGATGGGATTAGTTCCAGTTAAAGGCGGCTCTTTTGAATCCTTTTCGCAGTAACAAACAGGCAGGCAGACAAGCCCTATGCCGCTTAGCATAAAGGGCGGTGTGTTACTGTACGGCAGAACGTACGCGAGAACACACTGGCATGGTACAGTGCAGCACACTGTAGGTATGGTATAGTATTGTATAGTATCGTATAGTACAGTATAGTGTTGTATTGTATAGTATAGTATAGTATAGTATAGTATAGCATAGTACAGTATAGTATAGTATAGTATAGTATCGTATTGTGTTGTATTGTATTGTATTGTGTTGTATTGCATTGTATTG
>JASAMZ010009989.1:5000-35583 GCA_030248115.1 Linhomoeus sp. GSCO2_2
CACTCTCCAGAAGGGTCATGGCCTTTGTGGAAACACTGACGTTGACTTTTGTAAGCACCATTGTTCAGGTACAGTATAGCGACCTTCAACAAACTTCCATACATAGCACTCTCCAGAAGCGTCATGGCCTTTGTGGAAGCACTGACGTTGACTTTTATCAGCACCATTATTCAGTTACAGTATAACGACCTTTAACAATCTTCCATACATAGCACTCTCCAGAAGCGTCATGGCGTCATGGTCATGGCGTCATGGAAGCGTTACTTTCTTTCTTTCTTAGGTCGGTAGTGGCCAGGAGAGAGGGCGAAGACCCCCACTGGCCACCTGAGACACAGTGTGCAAACAGAATAACTGCAGCAACTCGAATGAACAGGGTATCTGTCTCTATGCATATTCTATATTATACCTATTGCGGTATAGGGTATTGCTATTTATTCTGGCGCATCATCATACGTCTCATTAGGTCGGTAGGGCAGGAGAGGGCGAAGACCCCCACGGCCACCGAGAAGCACGGGCAAACAGAATAACTGCAGCAACTCGAAGAAACAGGTATCTGTCTCTATGCATATTTCTATTGGTATTTATACCTTTATTTAGCAATACGTTTTTTTTTTTTTACTGGTCTTCATCAGTACGTATTGCTATTCTAGGGACATACAGACGAGCGAACCTAGTCCATCACAGTTTCAAATATCTTCGCGTTGACATCTTCCTGTGGGTAGTAGAAGGGAAGGTCGTCCGGCGGCGGCGAAGGTGGGATCTTGGTGGGGTCGTTGCAGTCGTCGCCATAGTTGCAGCAGCAGGCTTTTCCGATGAAATGGTAGTTCGGTTGGTGCACATACATCTGCATAACAGTTGGATCTCATGAGTAAATGTTTCCTGAGACTGTGACTCAGCCGTTTGGCTAGAACATCGCCAAAGTAGCGGCGTAGCCACCAGTATTGGCATGTGGGAGGGTCAAATGACTTGGGGGCAGTGTTGCCGCAAGTAACTTTTTAACTCTTAAAAAGTACGAGTACTCGAGTACAGTACAGTATACTGTACTGTACTCTTTTGATATTTGGCCTAGAAGTACTGTACTGTACTGTACTCATTGGATTCTCAGAGTACTTTTCAGTACTGTTTAGTACTTTTTAGTACTCGCTGTACTGTTTAGAACTTTGGTCATTCTATGTTCCCCTCATGCAGCATAATCTATGTTTTGACAGAGCGAAACAGCAATTTACATTGAGAGATCGTGCAAAATTGTCGAGAATTGGTGCTTGGAAATTTAAGCGACGCCCATTTCAAGGCCAACCAACAGCCAACTTGAAACTGCTGTTTTGCACGTGTCAACATCAAGAAATCTCCCTAATAAACTGTATCCTCTCCTTACTTCAGATTTCTCTGTACTTTTTAGTACTTTTTAAGTACGTAGTACTTTTTGGTACTGTACTCACTAGCAAATTGGAGCGGCCGTACTGTACTGTACTGTACTTTTTTCGCCCGGCCTCAGCCGGGCGAACCCCTACGAGAGCTTTTCGTGCGTGCGTCCGTTCGTTCGTGCGTGCGTAACGCTCTCATATCTCGGCGTTGGAACGTCGTAGGAAGGAGATCTTGGGCTTTATGGATAGGTCTCGACTCACTGGTAATGTTGCTAAGAGACTTCAAAATTCAAAACTTTGAATTGCGCGCGCTACAGTAACCCGAAGGTCTAAAAGGAAAACGGCTCAAACTCGCTCGTCTTACGTCGTAGAGCGGCGTGCGATAGCTCAACTAAAAGGTCTCGACGTGCTCTTTCGTTTGGCATTACAAATTTTCTTATTTACGCAAACACGCAACACGAAAAGCGACATTCTCGCGTTTTTAACTCAGAAATCGCTCTAACTCGCTCAGCGTGCGTCGTAGGGAGACGATCTTGGGTTGGTTGGATAGCTCTCGACTCACTGATCATTTGTTCTTCTATTGGTCGAAACTCAAAAGTTTGAATTTCGGGAGCTACAGTAACCCAAAGGTTTATAACGCGAAACTTCTAAAACTCGCTCGTCTTCCGTCATAGAGAGACGATCTTGAGTTCATTGAATACATTTCGGCACACTGATAATTCCGTTAAGAGAACTCGATATTCAAAAGTTTGAATTGCGCGCGCTACAGTAACCCGAGGGTCCAAAACGCAAAACGGCTCTAACACGCTCGTCTTACGTCGTAGAGCGGCGTGCGATAGGTCAACTAAAAGGTCTCGACGTGCTCTTTCGTTTGGCAGTAAAAGTTTTCTTTATTACGCAAACACGCAACACGAAAAGCGACATTCTCGCATTCTTGGCATAGAAATCGCTCTAACTCGCTCAGCGTGCGTCGTAGGGAGCCGATCTTGGGTTGGTTGGATAGCTCTCGACTCACTGATCATTTGTTCTTCGATTGGTCGAAACTCATAAGTTTGAATATCGCGATCTACAGTAACCCAAAGGTTCAAACAGCAAATCGGCCCTAACTCGCTCGTCTTACGTTGTAGAGCGGCATTCGTTCGACCGTTTGAAAGCTTACGTTGAGGCAGTTGTTGAACACTCATTCCTAAAGAAATACTTTTGTTTTTTTAAACCCTTGTCTTACGAACAACTTTGTCTGCTAAAAAAATTAATCCCGGGAAATCCCAATGTTGCCTTGCAACAACCGCTCAGAAATGCGTGTGTCTTGCTCAAAAATATAATCCCGGGCGATCCCAATGTTGCCCTGCAAGAACCCCTCAGAAAGGAGCGTGTCAGAAGTAGCGCATGAATAGTGGACTCCGGGCGGGCGCGCTTCATATCGGAAAGGCTTCGAAATACTTTACAAAAGTATCCACTCTTTTACTCTTCCACTTTAAAACACTCACAAACCACTCTGTATTAATAAAACAACTCAACTTTTTTAAAACAGCTTGTTAAAATTTTTGGGCAAAAGTACTGTACTGTACTGTACTCTTTAGAAAAATCGTGTACTTCGGCAACACTGCTTGGGGGGGGGGGGGGGGCGAAATTTTTTGCGTTTGTGCTAACACAGGCAAACTTGCCCCACTACGTACGGTACCTGCACTCGCATGTCACTGTCATTGTTACTGCACCCATGCTGTGCGACCAGAACATTTATATATTACTCGTAAGCTATGACCCATTTCAAATTTACCGCCGCAGGCGAAAATTCTACCATATTTGGCTTTAAAAGCAAAAAATTCACTATTTACAGCGCTGCTGGAAAAATATTTGCTATTTATAGCGCGGCGGGTTTAAAGCGCCGCAGGCGAAAAATTTTGCTACCAGCCGGCATCTGGGGGAAGGGTACACGACTGGCATCTGGGGGGGGGGGGGGATCTGGGGGGTGCATTTGCCCCAAATGCCCCCTCCCCCTGGCCACGCCCCTGCGGCAAAAAGAACAAATTTGGCGGGCAAGAGTTACGTATTGCGCAAGACGAGAAGTCTCTGCAGCCCCACTCATAGGTGTCATCCAGTAAACTTGGGATCAAAATAGTCGGTCCCTCCAGCGGGCTTCCGAGAGGGAAAATTCGCCCCGACTGACTCAGACGTCATCTGTGTGGTTTCGTTCAGGAAGGAACCGAACGGCAGTCTTCAAGCGTCCGTGATTGGGTTGACAACTCAAGGCATTAGGTAGGCATCTTCACTCCTACTGTTACTGTACTCTTACGTGGGAATCTTCAATAATCCTCTACCGACGTTTCGACAGTTGGTGAAGCCGATTCCCCGCTTGCGACAGCCGCAGACTCCGGCCACCACGTTGAAGATCCGGCCGCGGCGGCCGAAGACGCGGCCGCGTAGGCTAGCGCAGCCGTCGCGATGCCCGACCTCGCAAGCGCGGCGCTTCGCTTCTCGCTTCGCCCGGGGCGGGTCGTCCTTCTCCACCCAGTAGGTCAGACAGCTGGACAAGCTGTTGTTGTGGTTGTCGTTGTGGTCGTTGTTGTCCAACTGGGCACCCGGATCTCAAGAAGCGAAGCGGAGAGCGTGACGCGCGCGCGCTTTGAAGATTGTATCGCCCGACCAGCGTATGCCGCACAATTGGACAGATGCAATCCGCCTTTACTTTGGCTTGGACAGTGAAAGGGGGGGGGGGGGGGGGGGGTGAGAGAAGTAACGCCGGCGAATGATAGCCACAACTCACCACGCTGGAAGACGAAGAAGGAATCAACGACGGCCAGCACAAGAAAGTGAAGAAGCAACCAATTCGACATCGCCCACATTTGAAGGAGAGAGAGAGAGTAGAAGCTATCAACAGAGTCGACCGGACCTTTCGAAACTCCAAGCCCCTCCCCTCCCCCACTTCTCTACAGCACGCTATACGCACAGAAGCCAGCGAGATCATACTTTACACATGGTACCTCAATGTTTGCGCACATCGGATGCCAACTTCAACACTCACAAATATCGCGCAATGAACTCTCAGACTTTATCAGTCGTCTCACCTCCTGCTGATGCGTCTTTTCCTACCTGTGGTTACAAGTTGAATTTTTGCATCCGATATGTGAAGACGGTAAGGTACCACGTATGCAAGTCCATACGCCCGCGCTAGCTTTATTCAGCGCAATGTGGAGAGAGGGTGGTCGAGTCGAAAAGCCCGGTATGTCGTGAAATATGCAACTACAGTAATAATTGCTACACAGCAGACAACTTGATCGGTTACGGTGACGACCTTGCGGCCAATAAACTATGGACAAGGGCGCTTTTATTTTTTGCAGAGCTGCAAAACATAGCTGCGTAAACGTCTGGTGTCTGTGTTTTCAGCCGGGGAACAGCAAGGCGACTGCTATTTCATGTTGGCCGCAATCGAAAACCCTGTGCAATGCTATTTCACTGTTGACCATCCACGAGAAGACGTGCTCTTCGAACCTTTGCATCCGATGTCGCGAATGACGCCAACCAAAGCGGCCCCATGCTCCGTTCGTTGCACGAATCGTCAGAAATTCTCGCATCTAGGCTGTCAAGCACCAGTAGCACACGTACGTCATGTAAAAACTTTGATAGTGGAGACAATCTTTGATCATGAATGGTGTGCCATCGAGAACGAATGGCAAGGTTCGCGCACAACGAGACTGCTGGTCGCGCTGGAAAGCAACCTGCCGCGAAGACGTGTTTAACTCGACATCGTCTCGTCAGTGTTCTTCTTGCCATAGGCTCGGCAGAGTGCGACGCAGAAGTCGTCGGGAAACTGGCGGTTGATCTCCTGCGCGAAGTCGGGCTGGTCAACCAGCTTGGCAGCGATGAAGTCGTGAACGACCGACTTCAGACGGGGCAGGTCGTGGAGCTTCAGCAGCTCCAGACAGGGCACCAGCCAGTCGGCGTTCACGCGCTTGGCAAGCTCCTCCTCGCAGAGGAACGACAGCTCCTTCATCTGGTAGCTGAAGTGATGGCCAATTCAAGCTCTAAACCAAAGTGGCTCGATGTCGATTAACCTGCTGAACTACAGGCGTCCCTTCGCTCTTCTACTAGTCAACGTGCTCTTCTTTCGTTCAACGGGTATGAGAAGAGCTACAGTGGAGATCGACACACCAGTAGATTCCCCAGACGATTTCAAGACGATTGGTTTTTATACTCCACAAAAAAGTGTGGAGTATATAGCGTTTGTGCGCGAAACGCAGTAATTTCTAACGGATGGTGTTCGCGCGTGCAGCGGCCGATTTGCAAACGGTCTTTTGCGTTGGGTAGGCCTAGTGGGTGGGCAGGGTGGACACCAAACGGGGTCACGCTGCGGGACCCCGTTGGCGGGAAATTCAAAAATTTAAATTTTCAAAGTACTGAAAAAGGCATACTACAAGGTAGAACTCGAAAAAGTTGCATATAATGGTATATACTATCTTTTGATATGTTGTAGTACTCGATAGTGCCGGGTTGGCAAAAAAAGAATTGGATCGCTGCGGGACCCATTTTGGCGCCAAATTTGAAAAATTCGCGATTTTTAGCCCCGGGTCGACTTTGACGGGCTGCTGTGCGAGCTAGGTAGCAGCTAGAGCGACGAGACCACTCTTGTTGCTCCTTCCCAGATGTCCTCTATCGAATGAGCCATGAACGGAGAAAATCGGGCGAAACACAAAAAACTTTCTTACACTGCGACTTTTTTGACCCCGGGGTCGAAAATTGCGATTTTCGCATTTCGGCGTCTATAGCGCTCGAATGCGTTGCCGAATCGTTCCAAAAGTGGTTTCAAACGATTCTGCGCTTAAATCTGGCCCAGAAAAGTATTTTTGACAAATTTGCAGAGCTACAGTATCCCTGCCGCGTCCATTTGAACATTGGGTGTCGGGTCGACTTTCGCGACATTATACTCGATTTCGGGGTTTTCGGGGGCGCTGATTACGAATTTAGCATTCGCTTATTGTTTAGATGATGTTTAACATACTTATGACGGATTTGCATGCTACCGTACCCCAAGTGCAGAATTTCGGTTCCGGGGGTCCATAGGAAGCTAGGGGTGTTGTATGTCGATTCTGGGGTATTCTGGGATGTAGATCACGAATTCGGCATTACTTTTGCGATTGGGAGTGTCAGGAGGCCACAATCGCAGAGGAGTCACCGTGCATAGGAGTTCAAATTTGTGGAGTATACTGCGTCCCCCGGACGACTTGCCTGGTTGTTGTGCGACGATCCGGCTTGTATTGCGTGAGACACTTCCAGTTTCTGAAGATCAGCACTATTGAAGTGCTAGCAAAATCGCTCATATCTTTCGCAATACAAGTCGGATTTTCCCACAACAAAAACCAATCGTCTTGAAATCGTATGGGGAATCTACTGGTGTGTCGATCTCCACTGTAGCTCTTCTCATACCCATTGAACGAAAGAAGAGCACATTGACCGGTAGAAGAGTGCAGCAGTGAAGCAGAAGTAGCCAGGGGGGAGCAATCGGGGATAATGCCCCCCCCCCCCCCAAGGTGCCAGCTTTGTCCCCCCCCCCCCCTCCCAGATGGATAGCAAGAGAAAAATATTTTCGCCTGTGGTGCTATATATAGCAAAAATTTTTGCCTGCGGCACTACAAATAGTAACAATTTTCGCCTGCGGCGCTATGAATAATGCAAATTTTCGCCTGCGGCACTATATTTAGTAAATATTTTCGTAAATATTCAAAACCTTCGCCTGCGGCACTATAAATTGTGAAGATTTTGCCTGCGGTGCTAAAAATAGTAAGAATTTTCACCTGTAGTGCTGCAAAAGTGAATATTTTGCCTGTTTGGCACTCCGCCGCTTGAAAAGCGAAGGAGTGCTATAGGAGCGGTAAAGCCTACAGTTAGCATGTTCGGGGCTGGCGCTCGCTACGAAGCACCTAGGGAGCCAAATTTTTTTTTAAAAGATAGCTTATGACGACGCGCAGCGTGCTCGGGGGGTGAAAAAATTTCGGCGGTGGAAAAATTTTGCGAAAATTCGAAAATTCAAATTTTCCGGTTCAAAAAAAAAAAAAGCACGCCATAACTTTCGCAAAAGTGGGTCGAATTTGGTGATTTTTGGATATGTTGTAGGCCTTTAGGTCCTCTACGAAGCCGGACAGGAACGGGCTCCCTAGGTGGTCCGACGCGGGCGTACGGTAGAAAATTCGAATTTCAAAATTTTTTCCCGACGTTTAAAAAATCGTAGTTCGAGATTGCGACGGTGGATCCTCGCAAACTCTTCGATCCGGCATAGACAATTGTCTGGCCTTTCGATCAAGACCAAAACCGCCGAGATCGGTCTTGCCGTTCGGGAGATACGAGGTGGCAAAAGTCCCGGGTCCCGAGCGGAAAATCAGCATTTTCGACTTTGAATGGATTTTTGGGCCGGAAAGCGTGCCTTTAGCGGCAAATTGACCATTGCAACGTGTTCAGCGTCAAAAGTTGGTCTAGACGAACTGTCTTGACCATTTTGAGGTGCCGCACCCCGGCCGCACCGAATTTTTGAATCCCGGGGTCAAATTTTCGAAATTGTGTTTTCACTTGTTTCGGGGGTTTCCGACGACGCTGAACACGAATCCGGTGTTTGTTTTGGGATTTGGGATGCCTTTACCCTGCTTTCGGCACCCGGCCGGCCAAAAATTGGGTCCCGGGTCGAAATTTCAAAATTGACTTGACAGTTGTTTCTTGGCGTTCTGACGCCACAGAACGTCAACCTAGCGTTTGTTTGGCGATTTGCGGTGTATTTAGCCTGATTTTGGCCGAATACTCACGCTCTGTAAAATTTCGCGAAATTCCGAAAATACCGTCCTCCGACGCCGTCCACCCCAGTGGGGGAGCCCCCGCTGTGTAGCGTAGATAAGGCGCGCCTGTACAATTGGGGCGCCGCTGGCATTCTACATTGTGAGTGGCTACTGGCTATAGACAGTCAGCGGTCAGTACAGCCTGCGCTCTCGTCGTCAGTACAGCCTGCTCCAACGCGTCACTTGCGCCACATCGACCTCTAAGTGTATGGCATCTGCTTAGGCCCATCCCGGGCTATAGACCCTAGTTCTACGCTGAAACAATTGGGAACAAACATATTTAACGGGAATGCAACACTTGTTGGAGTTTCTGTGCCCCTGTCTGCTAAAACAATCACGCGGAGTGCCTATCTGACACTCAAGGAGTGTCACGTATCACTTGTTTGCTGTAAATAGCAAGATTTTACCTGCTCGCTCAGTGAACAGCTAGAATTTTTGCCCTCCCCAAAATTTTTTTGCTCCTCCCACTTGTCAATCCTGGCTATGCCACTGGAGCGCAGGGTCGCCTGTAGTTCAGCAGGTTAAACGCCACCTGTGGGCCAGACAAAACAGGGCAGTCAGATCCTGGGGGCTCTCCTGGCATGTTGTCACTATCGCCGAGTGGTAGAGGTAGTGCACGAGGCCCTCCACAGCCAAGTCGGTCGTCAGGTTATCGTTCAAGACGAGTTGGCCTGTGTTGCTCTCCACCATGTCTGACTGCAGCATGGCCTTCAGGACTGGCGACATCAGCTTCAAGACAAACCGATGGACCTGAGAAGGGCGATTGCTATATTTTCTTGGGCGACCACCAGCTAAAGTATTTGTAGAATACAAATACTCAGCGAACTCAACCTGAGCCTCGCCGTGAGCCTGAGCAAAAGCTGAAGCAAGATCCTAAGCGGAAGGTTAAGTCTAAATTAAACATAGAATTCGAAGCTATACTGTGTAGGTTGCTCTGCTTGCACCTTGTGCTCGCGGCCATCGGGAGCGACGATGACAAAATCGCTCGACTCTCCAGAGGAGCCGAGTTCCGTCAGGCACTGCGCCATCTCATTCCGAAGCTCGTCGGGGAAGCTGACGAGAAACTTAAGATGCAGAGCGCCATTCTCGTCCAAATAGTCGTCACTGTTGACAGCCTGGAGCTTCGACTGAAGGAACCCGTCGCGCCAGCCCCAGCTCGAGCTCTGCCCAGGCGGCGACGCGGGTTTGGGAAAGAACGTGGACGTAGCGACCGACTTCTTGCTCGCGTACAAGGTCCCACACTTCTCGACGCAGAACGTGAAGTCGACCTTCTTGCCACCGTACCCGGCCTGCTGACTGCGAATGTCCTCTACCAAGCAGAGGTAAATCGACGCGTATCCATCAGTCGCCCGCGTTTCCCCCATCGGGTAGATCTCCATTCGCCATGTGGTACCATTGTCGAGGGTGCAGTTGGGGCTGGAATACTTTGTGCCTTGGACGCAACTGGGGTGATTGAAGATCTCCTGGAAGTTCTCAACGATCCAGTGGAGGCCGACGGTTTTGTTGTCCTCGCGCAGAACGTAGCTGTTCGACTTGAGCGATGACTGAAAGATGACAAGCAGGCTTGGTAGACACAGACAAATCCGTCCCAAATCAGGGGTTTTTTTTCGTCGAAAGCCTAGGTGCATAGCGTGCACCTAACTCAAATTTTTAGGTGCACCACGAAAAAATTAGGTGTAGAGCCAAAAATTCGTGCAAAAATCTGCCAATTTTTGGTAGCAAAAGTTGAAATTTTGTACGAGTTAGGTACGAAGAAGTAACATTCTGTATTGCCAAACAGCGCCGCAGGCGAAAATTTTGCATTTTCGTCACCAAAATGTAGAAAACACTGCTAAATATAGCGCCGCAGGCGAAAATTTTCTATTTCTGAGCGCAAAATAAAGAAAAGATGGTCAAAATCAGCGCCGCAGGCGAAATTTTTGGGCACAAGGGTGTACTATGTTGAAATCCTACCTAGCATTTTAAGTGCACGGCGGTGCACCTAGCTGAAATTTTTATCTGCACGGTCATATTTCTAGGTGCATATGCACCTGATTATGCGCAAAAAAAACCCTGGTCCCAAATTCGAAGTTGTGAACCAACCTCCATAATAGGCAGCTTTCCACAACGCGACAACGGGAACGGCGACGCGAAGAGTCGAAAGAGGCAGCGAAGAGTCTAATCGAAATCAGGCCGAAGTGCCGGTCGACCAATCGAGCGAACCCAAGGTAAACGAAACGCCCACCTCGAGGTGGGAGTACAATGGTCGTCCTCTACGGCTGCCTTCGCGCAGACCGACGGCTGCCTTCGCGCAGACCGGCGTTACAAGAACTACCGTAGCCCTTCATGGAAATCAGGCAATATATCCGTCCAAAACCAAAACTATTCGGATTCGACACTTACGCCATTCGCCGCGTTGCCAACAGGGCTTTTGTTGCTTTTATCAACACCACAGATGCAGAAGACGTCACAGCACACGTACGACGAAAGAACAGGGAAATATGTAGAGCGAATCGCGCTGCCAACAGGGCTTGTTGCTTTTTGGCACTCCGCTTTGCAAAAGCAGGAGTGCTCTATAGGGGGCGTCGGATTGAACAGAATCATCTTAACAGCTTTTCTCGCGCTACACAAATCGGATCGCCAAGCGGTTTTTTGCGTTAGATAGGTCGAGTCGACGCGCAGCCTGGACAAGAAACTAGAAAATTCTGGTGGTGGAAGAATTTTGGGCTTGAAAAGCATGCCTTTAGCGGTAAATTGATAATCGCAACGTGTTCTACGTCAAAAGTTGGTCAAGACGAAGTGTCTTTACTATTTTGAGGTGCCGTATCCCGGCCGCGCCAAATTTTTGAATCCTGGGGTCAAATTTTCAAAATTGAGTTTTCACTTGTTTCGGAGGTTTTCGGCGACGCTGAACACGAATCCGGTGTTTGTTTTGCGATTTGGGACACCTTTACCCTGATTTCGATGCCCGGCCGACCAAAAATTGGGTCCCAGGGTCGAAATTTTAAAATTGAATTGACAGGTTGTTTCTGGGCTTTCTGACACCGCAGAACACGAATCCGGCGTTTGCTTTGCGATTTGAGTTTTATTTAGCCTGCTTTGTGCGTCACAACACGACCCAAACATGCCCAAACTTGTCCGAACAAGTTCAAACTTGTCCAAATATGTCCAAACATGTTCAAACTTGTCCAAACACGTCCAAACACGTCCAAACTTGTCAAAACTTGTTCGAACATTGTCGTCGACACTGAACACGAGTCTGGCCCGCCCTGGCGTTTCCGTCACTCCGTGAAGGATTATTATCGAGTAGTGAGACGAGCGAAGAGTGCTTTGCTTCGAAGCAAGCGGAGTGCCACCCTGAAGGTCCCCTTCAGCGTTAATCCAGTCTCAACACAGAAGTGCAGATCAAGAAGCAAGTGTATCGTCAACATTGGCAGTCTAGACTTAGACACAAGTGTACAGGCACGGATCCAGAGAGGGGCCCAGGGGCAGGGGCCCGCCCCCCACCCCCCTAAAGCCTGGACTGTAGTACTGGGCGGGTCCTTGAAAATTGGACGTAAAGAGGCCCACAAATGTAAAAATTTTGGCCTGCGGCGCTTAGAAATGGTCAAATTTTCGCCTGCGGCGCTTAGAAATGGCAAAATTTCCGCCTGCGGCTCTTAGAAATAGCAGAATTTTGTGGTGACTCAAGCGGAGATGAGATCGCAGCGGCTCGATTTGTATGGCCCGAAAGGTACCTACAACCCTCGATTTGGCACACAGCGTTTCCTTCTTCAGTCGACCCGCTGCTTCAGATCTCGGTTTCCTCCCACTCTTTCTTACGCTTTCGCAAACTGTGTTGCCTAAGACAGCCAATTTTATCGAAGCGTTTGCTGCAAAACTGGCAAGTGTAGACCCCGTTTTTTTCGCCGCGCCTCAGCGCGGCGATGTGTATATATACAGATGACGATGTGTAGTCCGCGAACTTTTTTGTCCTGCCGAAGTAAAACACGTGACAGATGGCGTCAGGTAGAGTCGATGTCGCCGATTACGGATCCGATGATATTAGCTGTTGCTATTTTCAGAATGAAGGTGGGTGTAACGTTTGAAGTTTGAAATTTTTCGACAAATTATCTCTATTTGCAATGTTACGGTGCTTACGGGGCATATCACGTGCTAAAGCACCGTAGTCTGCTGAATAGACGCCAACTGAGAGTATAAGAGCGCCGTTTTGAGAAGCGCTGTGATGCGACAGCATGGCGTAGGCGGGAAAGCCGCCGGATCGCGCGCAAAAACGTGCGAGCCGACCGAGGTTCAATCCTCGGCGACCATTTTGCTTTTTTGCTGCGCTTTATTCTGGTTTTGTCATTTACGTTTTGACACCGAACAGCCAAACAATGATCGGCGTAGCGGCTTCTGGTTTGTCCACGTCAGCAAAATGTTTTACATAACCTTAAATCTCTGTGTCCAATGCTAGCGGTAGCGAGTTTCGTTGAAGACTATACCCACGCTCACACCACCACCCCGTCGATCGGCATCTTGTCACACGATGGCGTCGATAACACCCAGCGAAGTCTTGGCGTCCGTTTCTGTTGCTGAGTCATTGTCGTAGTCGCGCCCGGTTGCTCCAGAAGTGGGCCAAGTTGTTTGCCGAGTTCAGACGCTAGCAAGTTTCCATGTTTGGCAAGTTTTTTTGTTGGATGTGAGGATTTCACACAGCTAGTAACTTTAGATGAACGGCGTCGTATCATGCCGATAACATATAGCGAACGCGGCGATATCACTGATCACTTAGATCAGCTGTACAGACAACCGTCTCGTGGTAATAGCTGCACTTGGTTTATACCAGACGTTCTCAAGCTAATTTCTCCAGATGCGTCTAATGATGTGTATTTAGTTCACTATGCTGTTCACCAAGATCTGACAGACACAAAGTATAGGTTGAACTTTTTACACACACAGCTTGTTCGCCGCGCCTCAGCGCGGCGAGGTGTATATATACGGATGACAATGTCTGTCTGTCTGTCTGTCTGTCTGTGTGTCCGTCCGTCCGTGGCACCGAAGTAAGATATGTGACATATGTGGTCAAGTAGAGTCAAGGTCGCTGAGCACGGATCCGATGTCCGTTTCTGTTGCTAATTTCGCATTTTCGAGATATACACAATTAAAATTCAAAAATGTCGAAAATCGACTTTTTCACCTGATGAGCTAACCGCGAAATTTCTTCAGAAGTGGAAAGCGCACGGATTGCTGATAATTTGTAACCCAAAAGAAATTCTTTGTCAATGTGGAATTTGATAGAAATACGCAATTGTTTGTCGAAATTTTATAAATTGACAAAAATAGAACGTCATTTATTGACGAATGTGAATGCAGAAACTGAAACGTCGTGAGCCAATAAGAATTTGTGACATAGTTTTTCAGTTTTGAAAAAATTGCAATTTGGAGATATTTACAATTAGAATGTAAAAAAGTCGAAAATCGACTCTGTCGCCTGATGGACTAGCGGCGAAATTTCTTCAGAAATGGAAAGAGCATAGACCGCAGATAATTTGTAACACAAAAGAAATTTTTTTCAAATGTGGAATTTCATAGAAATACGCAATTATTTGTCAAAATTTCATAAATTGACAAAAATAGAACGTTATTTATTGACGAATGTGAATGCAGAAATTGAAAGGTCGTAAGCTTATTAGCATTTGTGACATGGTTCTACAGTTTTGAAATATTGCAATTTAGAGATGTTTACAATTAAAATATAAAAATGTCGAAAATCGACTCTGTCGCCTGATGGACTAGCAGCGAAATTTCTTCAGAAATGGAAAGAGCATAGACCGCAGATAATTTGTAACACAAACAAAATTGTTTGCAATTGTGGAATTGTATAGAAATACGCCACAATTTGCCAAAATTCTATGAATTGACAAAAGCGTCATAACGCGAAATACGCAATCAAACGAAATTGCTGGTTGAGAACGACTGCAACAGTTGGCAAGTTTTTTGTTCGGTGTGCCGTATTCCCACAGGTATAAAACTTCAGATCAACAGCGTCGTATCATGCCGATACCATATAGCGAACGCGGCGATATCACTGAGCTTTAGATCAGTTGTACAGACAACCGTATCGTGGTAATAGCCGCATTTTAATATGGTACACGTTTTCAAGATACCTTCTCTAGAATCGGCTAATTATGCGAATGAAACTCACTATACTCTTCACCAAGATTTGACAGACACAAAGTATAGGTTGAACTTTTTACACACACAGCTTGTTTCGCCGCCCCCCAGGGCGGCGAGTATATATACGGACGCTATTGTCTGTTCGTGGGTCTGTGTGTCCGTCCGTCCGTCCGTCCGTCCGTCCGTCCGTGTGTGTCACAAAACTAGACATGACGGTTAGTGCCACCTAGTGGAGTCGAATGCGCTGAGTAGCGCGCCGTCGTCCGTTTCTGTTGCTAATTTCGCTATTTCGAGATATTTACAATTAAAATATGAAAATGTCAAAAATGACACTTTTATTTACAGGTCGTATCGAGAAAGTTTTTGCTGAAATGGAAAGGGCATAAGACGCGATAAATTTGTGACATAGTTTCGGATTTTGGAATTCACGAAATTAGGGATATTTTCAAGGTTTTTGTCAAAATTCCCAAATTTTGACAATTTCAAACAGCTTAAATTTCAAAACTTCTTTGCACGGATGTATCGAGCATAGTCTGCCAAGTATTTAGCAAATAGTTTCAGCATATATAATTAACGAAATTTAGGATATTTTTGAGAATATTGTCAAAATCCACAAATTTCGACCATTTCAAACAGCTTAAATTTCAAAATTTCTTTTCACGGATGTGTCGACCATAGTCTGCCAAGTATTTATCAAATAGTTGCAGATTTTATAATTAACGAAATTAGGGGTATTTTTAAGGGTTTTGTTAAAATCCCCAAATTTCGACAATTTCAAACAGCTTAAATTTCAAAATTTCTTCTCACGGATGTGTCGAGCATAGTCTGCCAAGTATTTATCAAATAGTTTCAGATTTTATAATTAACGAAATTAGGGATATTTTCAAGGGTTTTGTCAAAATTCCCAAATTTCGACAATTTCAAACAGCTTAAATTCCACAATTTCTTTTCACGGATGTGTCGAGCATAGTCTGCCAAGTATTTATCAAATAGTTTCAGATTTTATAATTAACGAAATTAGGGATATTTTTAAGGGTATTGTCAAAATTCCCATATTTTGACAATTTCAAACAGCTTAAATTTCACAATGTCTTTGCGTTGATGCATTGGGCATAGTCTGTCAAGTATTTTGCAAATAGTTTCTGATTTTATAATTAACGAAATTTGGGATATTTTTGTTATAATCTTCAAATTTCGACAATTTCAAATAGCTTAAATCTCAAATTGTCTTTGCATGGTTGTGTCGGGCATAGTTTGCCAAGTATTTAGCAAATAGTTTCTGATTTTATAATTGAAGAATTTAGGTATATCTTTTTGTCAGAATTCTTAAATTTCGACAATTTCAAGCAGCTCAAATTTTAACATATCTTTGTGTGGATGCATCGAGCACTAAGCCTAAAAGAATAGGGCGTCGTCCCATTTATACCCTTTTCAATAGGGCGTCGTCCCATTTATACCCTTTTCAATAGGGCGTCGTCTCATTTAGACACTTTTATTGCACTGTGTGCCTGCGGCGAATTTCTCTGATCCATTTATGGATCAGTTGCCACAATTATAAGCGCAAAGTGTGCCTGCGGCGAACCTTCTGATCCATATGTGGATCAGGTACCACGAACAAAGACCAATTGCGGCGAAACCCCACCAAATTGTCGACTAAATGTCTAGCGGCACTTCACTATCCAGTGAACATTATCGCGCACACGCTCTCAAGTTTACACTGATGCCAACGTGGTGCCACAGTTTTTAGACAAAGCTTGTTGGCACTCCGCCGCTTGAAAAGCGAAGGAGTGCTATAGGAGCGGTAATGCCTACAGTCATTGGCACTCCGCCGCTTGAAAAGCGAAGGAGTGCGATAGAAGGAGTGCTAATCTTCCATGACGGCCAGTTCGCGGCCAGTCCACTTTTTCGCGCCGTCGCACTTTGGCAGCCCATATCTCTACCTCCCTATAAGCGACTAAGCTCCCGATGAGCACACAGGTACCTACAAGTGTCCTACATATGTGGTGCAAAAATTATTAAGATCGGGCAGGGCGTTCGTGAGATATTAAAAAGTGCCACTTTTTTCCGGCGCTTTTAAAATTTCCTTAAGGATTTTGAAAAGTAGGGGTCGGGAGAATTGCCGTAACTTTTTAGTGCGTTGAGCTACGACCGCCAAACTTTGCACGATTACTAAGGACATGTCCCTTTACAATTTGCGCTTAGAACGGGCAAAGTCGCTTGTGATACAAAAAAAGTCGATTTTTTCCTTGGAGCGTAATTTCTGTGCGTGTTGCGTGATTAGCGCGAGATAAACACGCACCAACGCTACTCCTGCTCCACTATCACCTGCCACCAAGCAATGTCACATTCCTTTAACTAGGTGCAAGATTTCTGCAAAAAACCTCCAGTTCACTTTATTTTGGAACAGACTTTAGTACAAACATACCAGCGTTGCTTTTGCCTCTGCACTCGCCGTTGTTTAGATTACGATTACGGCGCATCGGCCGGCTGCAATACACGTTGATGCGTGGTGAATTCAAATACTTTTGGTCTGGGACGGACATAATGCCTGATTTCCATGAAGCGGCTACGGTAGCTCTTGTAACGCCGGTCTGCGCAAAGGCAGCCGTGACCTCTTCGCCTTCGCCACCTTCGCCAACATGCACCAAAATGTCTCCGATTGGTAAAAGCGCACACTGTCTGGCGTCCCTCAGAACACCTGCACATGTGACATAGAACGGTTTGAGACGACGCGCGAGCCGCGATGCAGCAATGATCCCCACCGCCTCTCCAACCCAAATTACGATTTTGATTGTCAACTTCCAGTAAACTATACATGCGTGAGGACCTCCCTAGTCCCTCCTACACAGACCACCGCGGCGTATAATGGGACAAGTCGCACCAAAATAACTGAAATCAAGCGAAAGTTTGGCAGTTATTAAAACACGAACCTCACGCACCCACGCACTCGAATTCCACCCACCCACGCACCCGATCAAACGCACTCGATCAAAATCACGTGTTGGAGACTCGGACTTCGTCTCAAACGTCGATAGCGAGAACTATGGCATTGCCGACGAATGCGACGCTACAGAGCGCGGAGCGAACGGCCATTGGGCCGAAGAGCTGGCGCTGCAGCGCCGAAATGTCGAGTGAGGAGGTTACGTTCATACCCTGTGTCTTGGCTGTTTCCATCGCTGTTCTTCCCTTTAGTTCAAAGCGTATCGAGAACATGGAACTCTGCTTGATTTCCAGTTGCTTAGAAACGATAGTCTGTTGTGTCCCCTCTTTTCGACACTGGCTGATGATGACCCAATCGGATCGGGCTTGCGAGGTTCGTTAACAATGTTGTGCTGGGTGTACCATCAATAAACGGGTAGAATGGAATCCGTTCCTTTATGAGAAGTGACAAGACGACCATTGTGAACCTATAACCCGCCCCACAGACGAGGAACGTAACTAGAAACCCCTCACAGTTTCACCAATCGTAGCAAAGATCTTCTTCTTGGGGCGGACGTCTGGCTTTTCCTTCGAGGGCGGCGGGATCTTCGAGGGGTCGTTGCAGTCGTCGTTGACGCAGCAGCAGGCCATTCCGATGAAGTGGCCACCGGAGGCGCTCAGATGCATCTGCAGCAGGATAGCCGAGGCTCACCACGAGTGGCTACAGGACGAGCCGCCGGAAGACCGCGGCTTATATGTAACCCTTTAGACCTGGCGACGTCTGTAGACGTCTGCTAACTTGGCTAACTTGGATTGGCGGTGCACTCCTAAGCAGGCTTTCAACCGCAAAACCAAGTTAGCAAGTTAGCGGTGAAGCAACTGCTAACCCAGCAGGATCTAAGGGGGTATGTGAATGATGCTCTGATGTGCGCTCGCCGACTTCGCTCGACTGTCCGTCCAGCGAAGCCTATGTAAGTCTAAGCCTAAGAGTCAGGCGGCGGCACTCTCGTCAGGTCGTTCGAGAGCAGGGGCAGGCCAAAGTATCGTATATATGTTGCACCCACTTTCCGCAATCCTGCCAGATTGCGCAATCTGGAGGATTTCCCTCCAGGCTACGCAATATGGCGCGTTCTGGAGGGCGGCCCCTCCAAACCACGCAATCTCTGGTCGGCGGGGCACAGCAGGCCTGAGTTAAACGTGAATTAGATGGAGAAGTGTACACCACCTACAGTTTGCACTAAAACTCTGTCGACGTCGCGCCCGACGATTCGAAAACTGAGGCTTAGCGCGACCACCAACTTCAGGGCGCGCTTTGCGCACCCTGAAGTCGGTCACCGGTCGCGTTAAGCCTAAGCTTCGACCCGCCAGACTGCGACGCCGACTAGACTCTTGTGATCCGTCTCTGGGCGCAGGGCGAGTCTAAGCATAGCCTGATATAGAAGGAAACAACTTCCTGGTAAAAGAATTATACGTAAAAGTTAAAGAATTCAACGTTCTAGCAGCTGATTGCACGTTCTGGAGGGGGTGCCCTCCAGAACGCGCCATATTGCGCAGTTTGGAGGGACACCCCTCCAGATCGCGCAATATTGCACATTCTGGAGGATTGCGCCGTCCGGATGCGATATATGTTCTAATGAATTTCATGGTGCTTATCCTTTCATCCTCTCTCTAGGAGGGACATCATTAAACTGTAGGGGGCTATATTAGAGGGGGAGCGCTTATTAGTCTTCACGGTAGAGTGTCTACCGACGTTTCGACATCCGCCATACGAGGGTATTCCGAGATGGCGGCAGCCGCAGCCGCCGGCGACCGCGTCAAAGATGTGGCCGAGGGAGTCGAGCTCGCGGCCGCGGAGGCTGGCGCAGCCGTCCCGGCGGTGCGATGACTCGCATTTGTATTGCTTCGCCTCTCGCTTCGCCTCCGCCGGGTCGTCCTTCCTCACATAGTAGGACAGACAGCTGGACACACTGTTGTTGTGACTGTTGCCGTTGTGATCTGCGAACGGAAGTGTGCGTACTAATCGCACGCAAAGATGCCGACTTGTACGCAGTAACCAGTAAGTAGCGGATCCTTATTTGGGCGTGGAAGCGGTTGTGCGTCCACCCNTCCCCCCCCCCCCCCCCCCCTCCATTCGGTCAAACGGGCACGCATTCTCTCTCCCGGGAAGCAATTTTTTGCGCGATAGCACGTCCAGCCCGCAGAATTCGCTTGTGGCGCTACTTTAGAGCAAACTTTCTACAGGGAAAGACCAAATCCGACAAAAATTTTTGCCTGCTGCGCAATTTTAGAGCAACTTCTAATGGAAGAGACCCAAATCAGCACACATTTAGCCATGCGGTGCATTGTTGAAGCAATGTAGCAACTCTACACGCAAATAATGGTGAAACTTTTCAAAAATAATGGCAAAAATGTTGCTGCTATTTTGTAGCATGTTGGTCCACCCCCCCCCCCTGCGGCCTCAAAAGTTCGGCCACCCCCCCCCCCCCCGCCCCATTCACAAAATCCTGGATCTGCCACTGTAACAATGAGATGCACCGCGTATTGCACGTGAGGTAGAAATTCACGCCGACCTCTCACCGGGTTGAATGAAGAACGAGTCGACGACGGAAGGCGAAAGTACCACCACCAGGAGAGAAAACAGCAGCGAGGTCGACATTACTTGCTCAATGGAAGAGACACTTTCGAACTAGAAATATGCAACTACGGTAAATGTACATGCAACTCCAGGACTCAGGAGACAAGTTGATCGGTCGAGAGGAGGAAGGCACGGCAGGATAAACTATGCACTCGAGCGCCAACTTTTTTGCGAGATCGCAAAAAGTCGCGTAAACCTCTGGCGATTGTGCTTGCGACTGAGATTATGACTGACAGTACCACTGTGTGTGTTTATGATGCATATTCAGGTCATACGATCGCCGCCACTGGCACGATCAGTGCTTCGAGGCGGCCGTGCAGAAGTCCCTGCATTCAAGTACGGTTGCAATGTGACACTGATACCTAAGTCAACCGGCTCCGATTTGCGAGATTTGTTATTAATGGGTTGTGCAGGATGCAAAACAAACCGGGTGTCAACGTCAAGCGTCGAGAACCTTATCTATCCTGTCCTAGAAGGCGTGGGGCGTGGAACTAGAAATTGTCCATCACAGTTTCGCCAATCGTCGCATAGGTGTTCTCCTTGGGGTGGTCGTACGACTGCTTCTTCGAAGTCGGCGGAATTCTGGTGGGGTCGTTGCAGTCGTCGTCGCTACAGCAACAAGCCTTTCCGATGAAGTGGGCGTCCTTTCCGGTCAGAGGCATCTGTATAGACAACGAATGACGATGTATAGAGCAAGCCGCTGTAAATCTACGCGCACTTGTGTGCGCTCGTCGCGGCCTAAGTTTTAGAAGCGAAGCCTAAGAGCCCGTAGTTAGCGATGGCTCTCGCCAAGCTGTTCTGAGTACTGATGGCCAATATCGGAAATTTCATTTGCGTATGCGTATTGCGTAGTATGTATGTATGCATATCAAAAAGTTTGCGTATGCGTACGATTTTTTCGCCCGGCCTCAGCCGGGCGAACCCCTACGAGAGCTTTTCGTGCGTGCGTCCATTCGTTCGTTCGTTCGTCCGTTCGTCACGCTCTCAGATCTCGGCGTTGGTAAGTCGTGGGAAGGCGATCTTGGACTTCATGGATTGTCTAGACTCACTGAGAATTGCGCTAAGAGGTTTCGAAATTCAAAAGTTTGAATTACGCGCGCTACAGTAACCCGAAGGTCAAAACGTAAACGGGGTCTAACTCGCTCGTCTTACGTCGTAGAGCGGCGTGCGATAGGTCAACTAAAAGGTCTCGACGTGCTCTTTCATTTGGCATTAAAAATTTTCTTAATTACGCAAACACGCACCACGAAAAGCGACATTCTCGCGTTTTTAACGCAGATATCGCTCTAACTCGCTCAGCGTGCGTCGTAGGAAGATGATCTTGGGTTGGTTGGATAGATCTCGACTCACTGATCATTTGTTCTTCAATTGGTCGAAACTCAAAAGTTTGAATTTTGGGACTTACAGCAACCCAAAGGTTTAAAACGGGAAACTTATCTAACTCGCTCGTCTTCCGTCGTAAAGAGACGATCTTGAGTTCGTTGAATATAGGTTTCGGCACACTGATAATTCCGTTAAGAAAAGTTGAAATTCAAAAATTGCGCGCGCTACAGTAACCTGAAGGTCCAAAACGCAAAACGGCTCTAACACGCTCGTCTTACATCGTAGAGCGCCGTGCGATAGGTCAACTAAAAGGTCACGACGTGCTCTTTCACTTGGCGTGAAAAATTTGTTAATTGCGCAAACACGCACCACGAAAAGCGACATTCTCGCGTTTTTATCATAGAAATCGCTCTAACTCGCTCAGCGTGCGTCGTGGAGAGACGATCTTGAGTTGCTGGATAGCTCTTGACTCACTGATCATTCCGTTAAGAGAAGTCGAGATTCGAAAGTTTGAATTTCGCGAGCTACAGTAACTCAAAGGTTCAAACAGCAAATCGGCCCTAACTCGCTCGTCTTACGTTGTAGAGCGGCATTCGTTCGACCGTTTGAAAGCTTACGTTGAGGCAGTTGTTGAATGGTCATTCCTAAAGAAATAGTTTGTTTTTTGGCACTCCGCCGCTTGAAAAGCGAAGGAGTGCTATAGGAGCGGTAAAGCCTGCAGTTAGCATGTTCGGGGCTAGCGCTCGCTAGGAAGCACTTAGAGAGCCAAATTTTTTTTAAAAAGATAGCTTATGACGACGCGCAGCGTGCTCGGGGGGTGAAAAAATTTCGGTGGTGGAAGAATTTTGCGAAAATTCAAAAATTCAAATTTTTGCTAAGTAAAAAAAGACGCCATAACTTTCGTAAAAGTTGCTCGAATTTGATGATTTTTGGATATGTTGTAGGCCTTTGGGTCCTCTACGAAGCGGGACTGGAACGGGCTCCCTAGGTGGTCCGACGCGGGAGTACGGTAGAAAATTCAAAATTTTGAATTTTTTCCGACCTTTAAAAAATCGTAACTCGAGTTTGTGACGGTGGATCCTCGCCAATTTAATTTCTGACCTGGACACTTATATTACCTTTCATTCGACACCAAAACCGCCGAGATCGGTTTTGTCGTTCGGGAGATCCGCGGTCACAAAAGTCCCGGGTCCCGAGCGGAAAATTCGGATTTTCGACTTTGAGTGGATTTTTGGGCTGGAAAGCGTGCATTTAGCGGCAAATTGACCATTGCAACGTGTTCAGCGTCAAAAGTTGGTCTAGACAAAGTGTCTTGACCATTTTGAGGTACCGTATCCCGGCCGCGCCGAATTTTTGAATCCCAGGGTCAAATTTTCGAAATTGAGTTTTCACTTGTTTCGGGGGTTTTCGACGACGCTGAACACGAATCCGGTGTTTGTTTTGCGATTTGGGACGCCTTTACCGTGATTTCGGCACCCGGCTGCCCAAAAATTGGGTCCTGGGGTCGAATTTTCAAAATTGTGTTGACAGTTGTCAGTACAGCCTGCGCTCATCGTCGTCAGTACAGCCTGCGTCACTTGCGCCACATCGGCCTCTAAGTGTATGGCATCTGCTTAGGCCCGCCCCAAGCCATAGACCCTAGTTCTATGCTGAAACAATTGGGAACAAACAAATTTAACGGGATGCAACACTTGTTGGTTTCTGTGCCCCCGTCCGCTAAAACAATCACGCGGAGTGCCTATCTGACACTCAAGGAGTGTCACGTATCACTTGTTTAAACCCTTGTCTTACGAACAACTTTGCCTGCTAAAAAATTAATCCCGGGCGATCCCAATGTTGCCCTGCAACAACCGCTAAGAAATGTGTGTGTCTTGCTCAAAAAATAATCACGGGCGATCCCAATGTTGCCCTGCAAGAACCCCTCAGAAGGGAGCGTGTCAGAAGTAGCGCATGAATAGTGGACTCCGGACGGGCGCGCGTCATATCGGAAAGGCTTCGAAATACTTTACAAAAGTATCCACTCTTTTACTCTTCCACTTTAAAACACTCACAAACCACTCTGTATTAATAAAACAACTGAACTTTTTCAAAACAGCTTGTTAATGCAAAAATTGTGCGAAAATCCACTTTGGAATGACACTGTTGTATTCGGAGGAGAAGAAATTGCTTCGGCATCAGGCCTCAATCAATTTTGGCTACAATCAACAGATTGAATGAAATTCGAGACAACTTTGGTTTGCTGTTAGCTCACTTGTCGGTCAAATTGGCCCAATTTTGTTGCCATTTGTCGCATTTTGTGGTCTTCATACGCATGCGCAAACGGTTTGCGCACGGAGTTCTGTTTGCGTCTGCGCAAATTGAAATCTTTGCGTATGCGTATACGCCTCCAAAAACCTATGCGTATACGCAAAGTTAAGGATTGCGTATGCGTATACTCATCCATCAGTAGTTCAGAGCAGAAGAAGAGAGGTCAAGATGAAGTTCTACCGACGTTTCGACAGCCGCGGGGTATTCCGAGATGGCGGCAGCCGCAGCCGCCGCCGATCACGTAGAAGAGGCGACCGGACACAAGGTCGTAGCCTCGGAAGCTGGCGCAGCCGTCCCGTCCAGTCTTGCAGCGGATGCTCCTCGCTTCTCGTTTCGCCTCGGCCGGGTCGTCCTTCTCCACCCAATAGACCAGACAGCTGGATATGTTGTGGTTGTGGTCGTCGTTGTGGTCGTTATCGTGCTGGGGGCTCGAATCTCAAGCAGTGAAGCGATTAGAAGTGTGCTTGTGTAGTGTACGCGCGGACACCGATCTCTTGTTTGTATTGTGGGATATCGCCGGGTGGAGGCAGGAGAAGAAGTGTCCGGAGGTGGCACTATTATTACACTTTTACACTTTTGCAAATATTTTACACCTTTGCAAACTCGCGCCGACACCTCACCGCGTTGGAAGACGAAGGAATGGACGACGGCCAACCAAAGAATGACCACCAGAGGAAAAAGAAGCAGAGACTTCGACATTTCGCACAGTGGAAAGCGACGAAAGAAAAGTTCTGTTCCAAGTGTAACTCTTGTGCAGCAGACAATTTGATCTGCAGATTGGGGAGGGGGGCGAGGAGTGTGGTTGGGTCTGGCCGATAAACTTTGCACAAGAAAGGTCGTTTTTTCGCCGCGCCTCAGCGCGGCGAGGTGTATATATGCTGCATCCGGACGGCGCAATCCTCCAGAACGTGCAATATTGCACGATCTGGAGGGGTGGCCCTCCAAACTGCGCAATATGGCGCGTTCTGGAGGGCAGCCCCTCCAGAATGTGCAATCAGCCGCTAGAACGTTGAATTCTTTAACTTTTACGTATAATTCTTTTGCCAGGAAGTTGTTTCCTTCCATATCAGGCTATGCTTAGGCTCGCCCTGCGCCCACAGTGCACAAGAGTCAGTCGGCGTCGCAGTCTGGCGGGTCGAAGCTTAGGCTTAACGCGACCGGTGACCGACTTCGGGGCGCGCGGAGCGCGCCCTGAAGTTGGTGGTCGCGCTAAGCCTCAGTTTTCGACCCGCCAGGCGCGACGTCGACAGAGTTTTAGTGCAAACTGTAAGTGGGATGAACACTCCTCCATCTAATTCACCTCCTGCTCAGGCCTGCTGTGCCCCGCCGACCAGAGATTGCGCGGTTTGGAGGGGCCACCCTCCAGAACGCGCCATATTGCGTAGTCTGGAGGGAAACCCTCCAGATTGCGCAATCTGGCTGGATTGCGGAAAGTGGATGCAACATATATACGGATGACAATGTCTGTCTGTGTGTCTGTGTGTCTGTGTGTCTGTGTGTGTGTCCGTCGCACAAAAGTAAGACATGAGGCATATGTGGTCAAGTGGAGTAAATGTCGCTGAGTACGGATCCGATGTCCGTTTCTGTTGCTAATTTCGCATTTTCGAGATATTCGCAATTAAAATTCGAAAATGTCGAAAATCGACTTTTTCGTCTGATGCGCTAGCCGCGAAATTTCTTCAGAAATGGAAGGAGCATGGACCGCGGATAATTTGTAACACGAAAGAAATTTTTTGCAAATGTGGAATTTAATAGAAATACGCGATTATTTGTCCAAATTGCATAAATTAACTAAAATACAACGTCATTTATTGACGAATGTGAATGCAGAAATGGAAAGGTCGTATGCCAATAAGGATTTGTGACATAGTTTTGCAGTTTTTAAAAATTGCAATTTCGAGATATTTTCAATCAAAATATGAAAATGTCGAAAATCGACCTTTTCACCTGATGATATAGCGGCGAAATTTCTTCAGAAATGGAAAGAGTATAGACTGCGGATAATTTGTAACGCAAGAGAAATTTTTTGCACGTATGGAATTTAATAGAAATACATTATTTTTCAAAATTCCGTAAATCAACCAAATATAACGTCGTTTTTTCGCCGCGCCTCAGCGCGGCGAGGTGTATATATACGGTTGACAATGTCTGTGTGTGTGTCTGTGTGTCTGTGTTTCCGTGGCACCGAAGTAAAATGTGTGACATATGTGGTCAAGTAGACTCGAGGTCGCTGAGTACGGATCCGATGTCCGTTTCTGTTGCTAATTTCGCATTTTCGAGATATTCGCAATTAAAATTCGAAAATGTCGAAAATCGACTTTTTTGTCTGAGGCGCTAGCTGCGAAAGTTCTTCAGAAATGGAAGGAGCATGGACCGCGGATAATTTGTAACACAAAAGAAATTTTTTGCAGATGTGGAATTTAATAGAAATACGCGATTATTTGTCAAAATTGCATAAATTGACTAAATAACCAAATATAACGTCGTTTTTTCGCCGCGCCTCAGCGCGGCGAGGTGTATATATACGGTTGACAATGTCTGTGTGTGTGTCTGTGTGTCTGTGTTTCCGTGGCACCGAAGTAAAATGTGTGACATATGTGGTCAAGTAGACTCGAGGTCGCTGAGTACGGATCCGATGTCCGTTTCTGTTGCTAATTTCGCATTTTCGAGATATTCGCAATTAAAATTCGAAAATGTCGAAAATCGACTTTTTTGTCTGAGGCGCTAGCTGCGAAAGTTCTTCAGAAATGGAAGGAGCATGGACCGCGGATAATTTGTAACACAAAAGAAATTTTTTGCAGATGTGGAATTTAATAGAAATACGCGATTATTTGTCAAAATTGCATAAATTGACTAAAATACAAAGTCATTTAATGACGAGTGTGAATGCAGAAATGGAAAGGTCGTATGCGGATAAGAATTTGTGACATAGTTTTGAAGTTTTAAAAAATTGCAATTTCGAGATATTTGCAATCAAAATATGAAAATGTTGAAAATCGACTTTTTCACCTGATAATATAGCGGCGAAATTTTTTCAGAAATGGAAAGAGTACAGACTGCGGATAATTTGTAACGCAAGAGAAATTTTTTGCAAATGTGGAATGTAATAGAAATACGTGATTATTTTTCAAAATTCCATAAATCAACAAAATAGAACGTCGTTTTTTTCGAATTTGAACGCAGAAATGGTAAGGCCGTGTGCCAATAAGAATTTGTGACATAGTATTACACCTTTGATAAATTCCAAGTTCGAGATATTTGGAATTAAAATTTATGAAATCTCAAAATCGAAATTTTCGGCTGATGGCCAGAACAGCTGTTTATTGATGAATGTGCACTCGGAAACAGAAATGCGTACGCTGAAAACAGGAATTCGCTCGCACCAAACTTTTGGCAAGTTTTTTTGTTGGATGTGACGTTTTCACACAGGTAGGAAGCATCAGATAAACGGCGTCGTATCATGCCGATAACATATAGCGAACGCGGCGATATCACTGAGCTTCAGATCAGCTGTACAGACAACCGTATCGTGGGGATAGGTGCACTTGGCATTAAAGTACACATTCTCAAGACACTTTCTCCAGATGCGACTAACGATGTGTACAAAGTTCACTATACTGTTCACCAAAATTTGACAGACACAAAGTATAGGTTGAACTTTTTACACACACAGCTTGTTGCAGAACCTCAACAAGTCTCTTTTAAAAAGCGGAGTGGTTTTGAGCTTTGAATTTTTACTGAGATTGTAGCAAGACCCTTTCCGGTTTCGTGCAGCGTCTTTGACTCCCCTCGCGACTACACTTTTTTCGCCGCGCCTCAGCGCGGCGAGGTGTATATATACGGATGACAATGTGTGTGTGTCTGTCTGTGTTTCCGTCGCACCGAAGTAAAGTCAGTGACGTATGTGGTCAAGTAGAGTCGATGTCGCTGAGTGCGGATCCGATGTCCGTTTCTGTTGCTAATTTCGCATTTTCGAGATATTCGCAATTAAAATTCGAAAATGTCGAAAATCGACTTTTTCGTTTGATGCGCTAGCCGCGAAAATTCTTCAGAAATGGAGCATGGACCGCGGATAATTTGTAACACAAAAGAAATTTTTTGCAAATGTGAAATTTAATAGAAATACGCAATTATTTGTCAAAATTGCATAAATTGACTAAAATACAACGTCATCTATTGACGAATGTGAACGCAGAAATGGAAAGGTCGTATGCCAATAAGGATTTGTGACATAGTTTTGCAGTTTTTAAAAATTGCAATTTTGAGATATTTTTAATCAAAATATGAAAATGTCGAAAATCGACTTTTTCACCTGATGATATAGCGGCGAAATTTCTTCCGAAATGGAAAGAATATAGACTGCGGATAATTTGTAACGCAAAAGAAATTTTTTGCAAATATGGAATTAAATAGAAATACGTGATTATTTTTCAAAATTCTATAAATCAACAAAATAGAACGTCGTTTTTTGTCGAATTTGAACGCAGAAATGATAAGGCCGTATGCCAATAAGAATTTGTGACATAGTTTTACAGTTTTAATAAATTCCAATTTCGAGATATTTAGACTTAAAATTTAAAAAAAAATGTCAAAATCCAGATTTTCGTCTGATGGCCAGAACATCTGTTTTTTGATGAATGTGCACTCGGAAACAGAAATGCGAACGCTGAACACATGAATTCGCTCGCACCAAACTTTTGGCAAGTTTTTATGTTGGATGTGACGAATTCACACAGGTAGGAAACATCAGATAAACGGCGTCGTATCATGCCGATAACATATAGCGAACGCGGCGATATCACTGAGCTTCAGATCAGCTGTACAGACAACCGTATCGTGGGGATAGCTGTACTTGGCATTAAGGTACACATTCTCAAGACACTTTCTCCAGATGCGGCTAACGATGTGTACAAAGTTCACTATACTGTTCACCAAAATTCGACAGACACAAAGTATAGGTTGAACTTTTTACACACACAGCTTGTTGGAGTGGTCTTGCTACGCAACATTGGTATCGCTCGGGTTTAATTCTTTACACCAAGAAAATCATCTTTTCAGACTAAATTTAAAAAAAAGACACTGGAATCTAACGCAACACTACAGGTTAATTGTTAGCATGATTTGATGTTGGCTTGCAGTGAGCTCTTCAACGATGTCAAGACCGCCGCTCTGCAACGCACGAGTGCCAAGATATAACAAACCAAAACCTGCAGTTTTCATCGCGTTTTGGTTACTGTAACCCTCTCATCGACCTTTTGAAACTTTTTGTTGTCGGATTCTTGCTCAGGAGGTCGAGCGCTTCATTTTGATATGCGATTCGACTAGGTTCGATGAAGTTTTGACATTTCGCGGACGTTACTTCGGGATACTGTAGCGAGCAATTTTTAAAACTTGTTATTATTTCGACGTCACAGTTCGCGAGAGTAGTCCGAGGGCTACCCGTCGATGTGTCGAACTCAACCCAGCGACGTCAGACAAGCGAGTTATTAAGCCCGAAGCAAGCGTGTCGTTTCCAGTTTTCGACGCGTTTTGGTTACTGTAGCTCTCTGTTTAAACTTTTGAAAGTTTTTGTTGTCGGATTCGTGCTCAGGAGCTCGAGCGCTTCACTTTGATATGCGATTTGACTAGCTTCGGTCAACTTTTGTCTTAAAATGGACCCCACTTTGGGATACTGTAGCGCGCGAGTTTGAAAACTTATTTTTGGTTTGACTACTCAGGTGGCTAGAGGAGTCCGCGGGCTACTCACCGATGTCTCAAACTCCTTCCTACGACGTCAGACGATCGAGTTATAAAGTCCGAAGCGAGCGTGACGTACGCACGTACGTACGCACGTACGTACGCACGTACGTACGCACGCACGCCGAGCTCTTGATATGGTTCGCTCGGCTGAGGCCGAGCGAAACAAGTCTCTTTTAAAAAGCGGAGTGGTTTTGAGCTTTGAATTTTTACTGAGATTGTAGCAAGGCGCTTTCCGGTTTCGTGCAGCGTCTTTGACTCTCCTCGCGACTACACTTTTTGGAGTGGTCTTGCTACGCAACATTGGAATCGCTCGGGTTTAATAATTCTTTACACCAAGAAAATCATCTTTTCAGACTAAATTTAAAAAAAGACACTGGAATCTAGCGCAAAACTACAGGTTAATTGTGAGCATGATTTGATGTTGGCTTGCAGTGAGCTCTTGAGCGATGTCAAGACCGCCGCTCTGCAACGCACGAGTGCTAAGATATAACAAACCAAAATCTGCAGTTTTCAACGCATTTTGGTTACTGTAGCCCTCTCATTGACGTTTTGAAACTTTTTGTTGTCGGATTCTTGCTCAGGAGGTCGAGCGCTTCATTTTGATATGCGATTCGACTAGGTTCTATGAAGTTTTGACTTTTTGCGGACATTACTTCAGGATACTGTAGCGCGCAATTTTTAAAACTTGTTATTATTCCGACGTCACAGTTCGCGAGAGTAGTCCGAGGGCTACCAGTCGATGTGTCGAACTCAACCCAGCGACGTCAAACAAGCGAGTTATTAAGCCCGAAGCAAGCGTGTCGTTTTCAGTTTTCGACGCGTTTTGGTTACTGTAGCTCTCTGTTTAAACTTTTAAGAGTTTTTGTTGTCGGATTCGTGCTCAGGAGCTCGAGCGCTTCACTTTGATATACGATTTGACTAGCTTCGGTCAACTTTTGTCTTAAAACGGACCCCACTTTGGGATACTGTAGCGCACGACTTTGAAAACTTATTTCAGTTTTGAACACTCAGATGGTGAGAGTAGTCCGAGGGCTACCCGTCGATGTGTCGACCTCAACCAAGCGACGTCAGACGAGCGACTTATTAAGCCCGAAGCAAGCGTGTCGTTTTCAGTTTTCGACGCGTTTTGGTTACTGTAGCTCTCTGTTTAAACTTTTGAAACTTTTTGTTGTCGGATTCGTGCTCAGGAGCTCGAGCGCTTCACTTTGATATGCGATTTGACTAGCTTCGGTCAACTTTTGTCTTAAAATGGACCCCACTTTGGGATACTGTAGCGCGCGAGTTTGAAAACTCATTTTTGGTTTGACTACTCAGGTGGCTAGAGGAGTCCGCAGGCTACC
>JASAMZ010009991.1:0-7500 GCA_030248115.1 Linhomoeus sp. GSCO2_2
CGCCAGTCGATTGTCAGTTCGAGCGGGCAGCCTTTACAAGACGAGCGGCGGCGAGCTGATCGGCGTGCGCCGCATAATCATTTCATCCTGACTACCGGTTCCCAAAGTTGGGCTACGACATCGCCGTTCTGGAGTTGACCCACGCACGTAAGCGACTCTTTTGGTTGTATTGGAAGAGCTGGCGGGGTTTTGTGAAACGTCATGTCGAAAGTCGGACGCAACGTGAAAGGTCACGAGCGGTACTGTGGTGTTCATAACTCATCATGTAACGCCAGATTGGTCGGGCCCCAACTAACGTCGTTAGTCGGCGGAGATTAGTCGGGCCTAAGACTCGATCATTTTATGGACGCTGTGTTAATCGATTGGCCCGGTCGAGTCGAATCACCAACTCATCTGGGTTAGTCGGTACTTAGGGTAGGTTAGCCGAGCGACTGACTCAACCAGCTTGGTCGGCTGCTAGCCTAACCTGTTTCCCGATTAACGTCGTTAGTCGGTGTGAAAACCCTGCCTAACGACGTTAGCTAACGACGTTAACGATGTTATATAATGAGCTAACTCTTAGGTACTACCGTAAAATCTCCAATAAGCGGCCCCCCTTCAACAAGCGACCCCCTTAGAGGGGGGTTTAAAATGATGAGCGACCCCTTCTCAATAAGCGATCCCAGGTCCGACATTCCTTAATAAGTCACTGTTGCTCCCATTATAGCACCCCAAACTTCAATAGTGAACGTGAAGCCATGTTCGTCATTGATTTCTGCTTCTATTATCAGGGTTTGTTGGCCAAAACACACAATCATGGTACAGGTTTCAATGCTCGAAATTGCAAAGTTGCATGCTGAGGACGAGGTGACGACTCAGACTGGCATTGAACAATAAGCGACCCCCCGCCAAAACGCGACCCCACTCCAATAAGCGACCCCCCTAGAGAGGTGGCTGCAATAGTAAGCGACCAGGTCGCTTATTGGGAGTTTTTACGGTAATCAAATTTGATGTTAGTTACAGCCCTCGATGCTGACGATGGCAGTCCTCGACGGCGCTCTCCTTGGCTGAGAAGCGTCGCAAACGACTTTCGATATGACGTGCGCAAAACGGCGCTATTCAACATTTGTTGAATCAAATTGCTTAAAAGCTGCACATTTGTCAAGAACACCCTGTGGTGTCTCACATCCAATTTTGAGCGCTACCAGGGCAAAGACGCTTGAGAACAGGGTCTGCAAAGTTGGTGTTCTCACCTGCATTGACCACTTTGTTGTATGTAGGTGCGTAATGTACAGTATGTACCTACCGCAATACTCTAATAGGCCCCCTCGAATAGACCCCCTCCAAAGTATGTGTAGTATAAGGCATACTGTATGCATGTAGGGCATACTGTATTATAGTTTTACTACAACCACTATTATACACCTTTAGTACTCGGTACATTTAAAGATATTCAGTGCCTGCGAAGGTACCTATGGTATATTCTGTACTGCATATGTACACTTTGTGTAGTTTGGACCACCGGAGGAGGGGTCGAACTTCTAAGCCCTCCCCCCCCCCCCCCCCCCCCCCCCCCCCCCCTCCTCCAATAGCCTCCCCCCTGAGAGAGACCAGAGGGACGTAGAAAATTAAGCCTCCGGGGGCTTATTGGAGTATTTGCGGTACGTACATGCAGGCGCTGATGCGCACCACCACCCTTTCGTAGCCACGAACGAGTTCGCGTCGCCGGTGCGCTACAACGGCCGTCGCGACGATCCCGACGAGGGGGCCAGCTGTCTTGTGACCGGCTGGGGCCGCACCGTGCCCCGACGACCGCTTCTCGGTACCGAGCTCATGCTGAAGATCCGCCTGCCCGTGGCCGACTACAACGCCTGCAAGCGGGACTACCCCAACAAGCTGGACGACACCATGCTCTGCGCAGGCACCAAGGACAAAGACGCGTGCGAGGCGAGCGGCGTCCCAATTTGTGCATCTGTCATTATGTCAACCGTTTTGGTAGAATATTTGTTTCTAAAATCCAGGTAATTCTACACTCGGGCTCCGGTTCCGGCTGATTTGTAACAATTGTGCCCGAAAATTACGCCGCTAGACCGACCTACACCGAAAATTACGCCGCTAAAATTACGCCACAATATTGCGCGTTTTTGGCCTAAAATGTACAAAATCTGTCCAAAATCAGCACCGCAGTCAACTGGCGACTTTTGAGGCCTAGTATAGGAACTTCTACTCAGAATTACGCCGCTGGCGAGAAGAGGTCGTAAGGAAAACTTTTCTCTGAGTTCGGGGCCAATGGGGGGGGGGGGGGGGGGGGGGGGCCGCCCCCTCCCCGCCTCACTCCCTTGGACCCGCCGCTACTGGACGATGGTCGAAGGTTCTTCGGAGGTTTGACATCAGCACAACAACTGAAGCGCTCCTAATAAAACCATTTTGGCAGTACTGAAGCACGTTTACTGTTTTCGATGCAGATTTACTGGTGCATGCGTGAGGAGAAACCGTGACTAACATTTTGCAGGGTGGCCAATTGCTCCAGTTGTAAGTCAGTTAATCGAAACTGGAGTGAATTCATACCGCACGGGCACCGCAACTGAAATTCCCAATTTAGTTTTTGTTATTGGATGCTGAAATTCCATAGAACCTCAGCGTATTTTCGTCAAATTTCTATCAGCACTTCACAACTGATGTACTAACTTCTTTTGACGAAACGACTGAGTGCAATTAAGCTGCAAATAGCAACGCCCAAGGATATTTTGCAAAATTAACTGTTACTTTCTTGTCGCCGAAAACTCTGCTTCAGTTACTGAAACTGATTCTTGGGAAGTTGCACAATTGAAACTAAACTTGATAATCGGCCGTCTAATAATAATAACTAGCCGTTCCTTCCTGTTGCAGAAGAATTCCTGAGATCTGAATAGCATGGAGTGTTGTCGTCAATGGCCGTAATGTCCTGTTGCATGATCTGTCCTGTTCAAGGTCTGTCCGTTGCAAGGGCTGTCCTGTTGATAGCCAACGGCGCTGGTCGCCTCGCACGCACGCTGCAACGTCCGTCCTGTTCATTGTCAAGGTCCTGTCCTGTTGCAGGGTCTGTCCTGTTGCAAGATCTGTCCTGTTGCAAGATCTGTCCTGTTGCATGATCTGTCCTGTTGCATGATCTGTCCTGTTGCAGGGTCTGTCCTGTTGCAGGGCCTGTCCTGTTGCAAGGTCTGTCCTGTTGCAAGGTCTGTCCTGTTGCAAGGTCTGTCCTGTTGCAGGGTCTGTCCTGTTGCAAGGTCTGTCCTGTTGCAAGATCTGTCCTGCTGCAGGGTCTGTCCTGTTGCAAGATTTGCCCTGTTGAAGGGTCTGTCCTATTCCAAGATTTTGTCCTGTTGCAAGATCTGTCCTGTTGCAAGATTTCTCCTGTTGCAAAATCGTCCTCTTGCAAGGTCTGTCCTGTTGCAAAATCTGTCCTGTTGCAAGGCCTGTCCTGTTGCAAGATCTGTCCTGTTCCAGGGTCTGTCCTCTTCCAAGATCTTTCCTGTTCCAGTGTCTGTCCTGTTGCAAGATTTCTCCTGCTGTAAGATCTGTCCTGTGCAAGATCTGTCCTGTTGAGGGTCTGTGCTGTTGCAAGATCTGTCCTGTTGCAGGGTCTGTCCTGTTGCAAGATTTGTCCTGTTGCAAGATTTGTCCTGTTGCAAAATCTGTCCTGTTGCAAGGTCTGTCCTGTTGCACGATCTGTCCTGTTGCAAGATGTGTACTGTTGCAAAATCTGTCCTGTTGCAGAAGGTCTGTCCTGTTGCGAGCCAATGGCGCTGGTCGCCTCGCGCGACCATCCTGTTGTAACGTCTGTACTGTTGCAGCGTCCTGTTGCAGAAAGTCTGTCCTGTTGCAAGATCTGTCCTGTTGCAAGCGAAATAGTCGCTGAAGCGGCTAGAATTGCCTGCGCGAGCATTGTCGTACTGTTCGGCTCTGTTGCAATTGCACATTGCAAGGTTCTCTGCTGTACCGCGCACTGCCGCACTGTTCGCTTTTGCAAGGCTCTGCTACCGTGCATTGCCGTACTGTTCAGGCAAAGCCTGCGTTGAAGGCAGGCAGCAACAGGCGACGCTGGCCGTGCAGCGATTGATTTTCTGCGGTCGATCGATCGAAGCGAGCGAGCTTCTCTGCGGGACGCCGCTGGCGTCCTGCTGGCTTCCTAGCGCGCGCGTGCTGAAGCGTCGCGTGGCGAAGTGCCGGCGAGGCAGGCGCATGCTGAAGCGTCGCGTGGCGAAGTGCTAGGGAGGCAAGCGTACTCGGACGGACAGACGGACAGACAAAAGGCCTAGCTAGCATAGTAATGTAGATAGTCATAATCTAATAAGTTCAACTGAAACCGAAACCAAGATGTGTTTCGATTGGTCAGCCTGACATGATCATACAATGACACAGGCCTCCATACCAACGCAAAACGCACAATGCCGAGCTCTTGCGGTGGCCCATGTCGAATGACCATGGGACCAAACATGTTCAGGGCGACAGCGGCGGCCCTCTCGTCTGCACCGACGCCGGCGGACACAACTATCTGGCCGGTGTGGTCAGTTGGGGCCAGCAGTGCGGGGGTCGCAAGCCCGGCGTGTACGCCAGTGTCGGCTACCTGACCCACTGGATCAATAACAACGTCGCGCAAGCGGACGAAGGTATGTATGTTGCATCCACTTTCCGCAATCCAGCCAGATTGCGCAATCTGGAGGGTTTCCCTCCAGACTACGCAATATGGCGCGTTCTGGAGGGCGGCCCCTCCAAACCGCGCAATCTCTGGTCGGCGGGGCTCAGCAGGCCTGAGCAGGAGGTGAATTAGATGGAGGAGTGTTCATACCACTTACAGTTTGCACTAAAACTCTGTCGACGTCGCGCCTGGCGGGTCGAAAACTGAGGCTTAGCGCGATCACCAACTTCAGGGCGCGCTCCGCGCGCCCGGAAGTCGGTCACCGGTCGCGTTAAGCCTAAGCTTCGACCCGCCAGACTGCGACGCCGACTAGACTCTTGTGATCCGTCTCTGGGCGCAGGGCAAGCCTAAGCATAGGCTGATATTACGGAAGGAAACAACTTCCTGGCAAAAGAATAAAACGCAAAAGTTAAAGAATTCAACGTTCTAGCAGCTGATTGCACATTCTGGAGGGGCTGCCCTCCAGAACGCGCCATATTGCGCAGTTTGGAGGGGCACCCCTCCAGATCGTGCAATATTGCACATCTGGAGGATTGCGCCGTCCGGATGCAGCATGTACACATACAGTGGTCTGCATGTGCTCCGTTGGGTGGGTCTACATATGTACCGTGAATACTCTACTAATAAGCCCTCCAACTCGAATAAGCTTATTCCCTCCAATAGTACCCCTTCCTACCGGTGGAGGGAGGTTGAAATAATGAGCTCACCGCTTGCAATAGTCCCTCCTCCCCCCCCCCCCCCCCCCCCCCCCCAATGCACTATGTGATCTGTATGCGTACTATAGGGTGCACTGTGTGTATGCATGCTGAACTATAGTACTACTACTACATCTATCAATAGTAATAAATGTGCCTTTGGTGCATGGTAATGTTAAGAACCTTTGGTGCATTAAAGGTGTATTTGGTATTCAATTAGTACTATTTATGTACATTTGGTGACTCGAAGAGGGGTTGAATTAATTAGCAGCCCCCTCCCATAGAATAAGCCGCCACCCTCCAATAGTGGCCCCTCCCATGACAATTTAATCCCCCGGGGGCCAATTAGAGTATTTACGGTGCGTACATACCGTAGTAGCGGCGCTTTCAGCACGCTTACATCTTTACTACGTCCTTACTTACATCCGTACTTGCATTCTTACCCTCCTTTCGGCACACTCTCATCCTACGTACATGGTTTCGGCGCTTTCAGCGCGCCTGACGACCAAGAGCGGCACCAGTGTGATGTTGAAGGGGCGCCTGGAGATGAGCCACTGCTCGGGAGGTGCTACCAGATGGCTACCGGTCTGCAGCCACGGCTTTCGGAACAGGGTCGAGGCGCAGGTGGCCTGTGCCTCTTTGGGCTACAAGCGCCAGGGGTCGACCTCTGGCATCGTGAGCAAGATGAGCCGGCACAGCCTGGGCCTGCGTCTCACCTGCAGCGGCAGGGAGAAGCACATCGGCGAGTGCACCAGAGGCCTGGCCCGCTGCAGCACGGTCGCCTACCTGTTCTGCGAATACCGATGGGTCGACGGCTGAGGTTCCGTCTTCACAATGTGTTAACGTTCCCATACAGTGAGTAGTAGATAGTCCTGCGGCTTTGGAAGGCAGCTAATCCAGGTACTTAGTGTAGATATATGATGGCTTATGCACTACGTTTACTCTTGAGAGCCGACGATGCCATTGACAACGAAGGCTGCTTGCTGTTGACGTTCGCTGTTCTGAGTGACAGACCTACATACAGTGCTTACCGTTGGGTCGATTTCCTGTGTAAACAGCGGGTTCTCTTCAGCGGTAGTTAAGCAATGTAATCCAGGCGCTGTATCGACTACGACTGCACCTACAAAATGTGCTTTCTGAACGAGTAAATCGGATTCATTTCAACTGTATGCACAGCACAAGAATGTTGGCCGTAGTACGTCGGTCACAATTCACTGTTCCCCACTCTGCTTCAACGCACCTGGTACATTGTAGGTTGGACAGACAAAGCAGTTTATTGCAAGCAACGCATCCAGCTTGTCTTCACTGTTCAGTGCTCAGCAGTCATGGAAACAGCAGCTTATCACTGATCACACTCTCCTGAAGATCACCACGACTGTCACTGTCACAAGCAGTAGACACAACGACGTCACAAATAGCACTACGCCCACTAGGGAGATCTGTCTCCTTCTCACCTCCCCGTTAATCCACTCTCTCATCAGCTGATCGTTTTCCTCGTCCTCTTGCCGTGGTCGTCGTTGTGGTCGTTGTGCACCTTCGTGGCCCGTTGCGGTCATTTCAGAGGGCGCCACGGTCTGTCTGTAGCCTTCGGCGAGACTGACGATGGTGGCGACGCTGCCGCTATTGGTCGGAGGCTCTTGAACGGCGACCACAGAGGCCATTCCCGCATGAAAAATTACACGGCAACCGATGAAGTGTCTGAATAAACGTATTCTACATATGCGTAGCATCTTTAATCAGCATCTGCAATCCAAAACTGAACCACGCGTACTTACGTACATCATTCGGATAAGCTTGGGGCGGGGGAGCGGAGGGCGATTGATCGTGGCCGCGCATGACAAATGGAAAGAGAACTGTAGCTACAGACGTATGGGCTCCTATTGCTTTCGCTGTAGGCAACATGTGAGCTAGCGCGTATTTTCGCCACTACAACAAGCTAGTTATCGCCGAAGGGGGGGGGGGGGTTCAATTGAACTAATTTGTACCTGTGTGCTTCTTTCTCTACGCGCCATGTTCTACAAAATCTGCGCCCTAATAATCAGCCAACTCCTGTCCAGATACAGTAACTGAACGAAGTAATAAAAAAAAAAAACGTATCGCTCAAATTATAAAATCAGAAACTAGTTGCTAAATACTTGGCAGACTAGG
>JASAMZ010009991.1:12500-21166 GCA_030248115.1 Linhomoeus sp. GSCO2_2
GTATTCGTGTCCGGTTGAAAACGCATGCTCAGTGTACGGAAACTCATGCGATTAGAACAACCCGTAGGAGACAAGACTTTCGACGAACCTCAGAAAATCCAACACACCTGCAATACAATACACAACAGCAAGCGCTGGCACACTCCGCGTCCGCGTCCGCACAGTGCGTGCAACCAACCATTGTGCCATAGGTGCGATCCAGAATTGGGCCAGGGGGGGGGGGGCCCTCCGGATCAGGAATCCGTTTCCTGATCGGCTCAAAATGGGGGGGGGGGGGGTAGACAAATGTACCAAAAAAAGTGCCAAAAAGTAGCTATTTTTGCTCTATTTTGATGCGAAATTCATAGAAAATGGCCAAAACTACGTAAAAACAGCGCCGCAGGCGAAATTTTTGACCAATGTTGGACTGATTTTGGGAAAATTTCCTTAATTTTTCTGGCTTCCTCTGGGTAGGGGGGGGGGGGGCGCCCGGCGAAAATTTCTAGGGGTGGCGGGGGGGGGGGGGCCCGGCGAAAATTTCTGGGGGGGGGGGGGGTATCCGGAATTCCCGTCCGGATGGCCAAGGCTAGGGGGGGGGGGGGGGGTAACCCACCCCCCCCCCCCCCCCCCCCCCCCCCCAATCGCACCTACAATATGCATTGTGCGCCAAGTTGCGAGGAGTAGGTCAGTCGCAACGCAAGTGAAATACAAGGCTTCAAATACCTACCTAAAGTCCATTCAAGAAAGGCGTGCACTGGGTAGTCTTCCGAGTCTGCAGACTTTGTGCTTTGCGAAACCCCAATGATTTATAGGTACGTCGTTGCATACCCCAGTCGGAGTGTGTTGGCGCGGTGCGTGTTTGGCCATAATCACGCAACACGCACCAGTTTGAGGCGCACATAAAAAATTCGAGGTTTTGTACAGGGTGGGCGATTTTGAAAATTTTTATACCAGTTGCACCCCAAGGTGTCCTGATGTCATATTTCAAATTTTAGCAAAATCGGTTGACTACAGCATTAGTTATGGCCTGCCGCGTGCACCCTACTTTGGCCCAAGATGGCCAAAATCGCCGAAATCGGCCAAAAAGGGTACCTACACTTTTTTAATAACTCAAGAGAGAAGTGGCGAGATTTCTTTAAACTTTCTACGTGTGAACTAGGATCAATTGTCAACACAATGAAACAAACCCCATCTAATTCGGTTGCGACACGCTCGAATACGACTCAATCAAAGAGACCCTACTTTTGGCCGAAACGACGCCTTTCGACCTGCTGGACGGCCTCGATCCGCAATCAAGCCGAAAAGCGTCGTTTCGACCAAAAGTAGGGTCTCTTTGATTGAGTCGTATTCGAGTGTGTCACAACCGAATTAGATGGGGTTTGTTCCGTTGTGTTGACAACTGATCCTAGTTCACACGTACGTAGAAAGTTTAAAGAAATTTCACCACTTCTCTCTTGAGTTATTAAAAAAGTGTACCCTTTTTGGCCGATTTCGGCGATTTTGGCCATTTTGGGCCAAAGTAGAGTGCACGCGGCAGGCCATAACTAATGCTGTAGTCAACCGATTTTGCTGAAATTTGAAATACGACATCAGGACACCTTGGGGTACAACTGGTGTTAAAATTTTCAAAATCGCCCACCCTGTACAAAACCGCGAATTTTTTATGTGCGCCTCAAACTGGTGCGTGTTGCGTGATTATGGCCAAACACGCACCGCGCCAACACACTCCGACAGTGGTATCCAACGATGTATAAATCATTGGGGTTTCGCAAAGCACACAGTCTGCAGACTCGAAAGACTACCCAGTGCACGCCTTTCTTGAATGGACTTTAATTGTAATCGCGTCAATTCGACGTCGTCGCCCCAATCTGGACGAGACCGCGAAGAGATGTCTGCTCGCCAATCGTCTTCGGCGTGGAAGTGGGCGTCGCAGCTGCCGACGGAGTCTCTGGGCGAGTTCGAGGGCTCTGGAAGCACCCCAGTGATGGTGTTTCGGCCCACGATGGAGGAGTTCCGCGACTTCGCCGCCTTCATCAAGAAGATCGAGGAGAAGGGCGCCCACCTGAGCTGCGGAATCGCCAAGGTGTCGGCGCCTTGAACGATTGGGCATACATACGTAGGTGCAGGCCACCCGGAGTCCAGGGGGGGGGGGCTTCTAGTTAAGGAAAATTTTTGAGAGGGGGGGGGGGTCCCGGGACCAGTGAACAGCTTTTTTGAATGGCCAAAAATACCCCAAAAATCGCCTTAATTTGGTCAAAACAAGTGATACGTGACACTCCTTGAGTGTCAGATAGGCACTCCGCGTGATTGTTTTAGCAGACGGAGCACAGAAACTCCAACAAGTGTTGCATTCCCGTTAAATTTGTTTGTTCCCAATTGTTTCAGCGTAGAACTAGGGTCTACATATCGCTTAAAAGGTGTCACGCCGCACACCGTGCGGGACCCTGTCTACCTGTCGAGCCTGTCGAGCCCATTCAGTGGCTTCCTGGCATTCAGTGGGGTCCGATGAATCCCACATAATGGCTGTGAAAGCATTCATTGGCTTCGTGGCCTAGGCCAATTTGGCCTATGAATGGTGCAACATGGTCTGCCTGTGAATAATACACATTGAAGGGGCAATCCCTAGGCCATTATGTGGGTTATCTTCAAATGCCATGCGCGAAATGGATGGTGGTGGACAGGTCGACAGGTGGGGGTGGACAGGTAGAGTCAGTGGCCTATACTTATGTGAATAGTGCATGTTTAGTGGCAAACCTATGGAATGCGTGATTACTGTTGAAGTGGCAATTGCCACCATGTGGCAACAAACACCCAAATACATCACTCAACTTAGCCATGTGTGTAGCCACAAAATTGTTGTTACATGGGCACTGCAGAAGCATCGCGTGAATTGTAGAGAAAACTTCACTGGGAAATTCCAGAGAAATAAGAATTGTGAAAACAAGAATTTGTGTCAGAAAGGTGTCATGAAGCACAGGCCCCACATCACCAAGTTGACCACAAGGGTCTACACCCAGTTTCACCATGACACGGTGGCATGGTGCGTGCTGAAAAGTCAGTGGCTGGTCTATTTTGCACTCACAAATTTTGACTTTGTGCACACTGATGAGTTTCAGTGGCCATCAAAGAGAGTGACCCCACCACTGGATGCCACATCCACAAAGGTAATGTCATTGAATTGCAGATGATTTTATGGATTGTATCAAGAAAACCAACTCTTCAGAGGGCCACAAAATGCCTTTAGCCTTTAGCCAACAAATGCTGCAATTTGATCCTCATTCATTGCATCTGTCTAGCCTGTCTAGCCAAACCGTTTGCTTTATGGAAGCTCACTGGCATTTCTCCTGGGTGACAATTGGCTATTGGCACTGGAATGCCACAAATCCCCACCTTCACAAATAGGCGCCCAGTAGAAAAATGTCACAACTTGGCCCCCATTCAATGAGTCTGTCTAGCCTGTCTAGCTTCACTGTTTGCACTGTTACCATCACTGCCATTTCTGGTTGGCAAGCAGTGGCTAACTCAATGGAATGCTAGAAATCAGCTTTAAGTCATTGTGTCTGTCTAGCCTGTCTAGCCGGAAGGCCTGGATTGTTGACAAAACTGCCCTTTCAGATGGCTGAAATGTGGCTTATGTCAGCTAATGTCACATAACATAGTTATTCACTGGCACTGTCTACCCCTCAAAAGCCAGCATGCAATACTAGGCAATCCATTGGGATTATGTGCAATATTTGGCATTTCACTTGCTAATATTTATGCACTTTTCAGCAAATTTGTAAGGAATTTTTTATAGTGGCATTCACCTGGTATAAATCCCTATCCCACTTTTCAATATTTTTCGATTTGTGGCATTACTTGGGTTAGGTCACGAAGCCTGTGAATGCCTAATTTTCATTCTCTGGCATTCTTAGGCTTTATTGTGGTGGCCACTGGCCAGTGAATGCCACTAAAGCCAGTGAACGGGGACCGCTCGACAGCTCTCCACGTGACACCTTTTAAGCGATATAGCCCGGGGTGGGCCTAAGCAGATGCCATGCACTTAGAGGCCGATGTGGCGCAAGTGACGCGTTGGAGCAGGCTGTACTGAGGAACGATGAGCGCAGGCTGTGCTGACCGCTGACTGTCTAGTCTATAGCCACTCACAATGTAGAATGCCAGCGGCGCCCCAATTGTACAGGCGCGCCTTATCTACGCTACACAGCGTGGGCTCCCCTGCTGGGGTGGACGGCGTCGGTGCTACAGTACGATGCTCCTATAACTCGGTTCGATTGCGCGTGCGTAGACGCCTTTCTCAGCGCGTCTTATATGGACGGCGTACTGTAGGCGCAGCAAAATCAATGGCGGACGGTATTTTCGGAATTTCGCGAAATTTTACAGAGCGTGAGTATTCGGCCAAAATCAGGCTAAATGCATCGCAAATCGCCAAACAAACGACGGATTCGCGTTCTGCGCCGTCAGAAAGCCCAGAGACAACTGTCAAGGCAATTTTGAAAATTCGACCCCGGGACCCAATTTCTGGCCGGTCGGGTGCCGAAAGCAGGGTAAAGGCGTCAGAAATCGCAAAACAAACACCGGATTCGTGTTCAGCGTCGTCGGAAACCCCCGAAACAAGTGAAACCTCAATTTTGAAAATTTGACCCCAGGATTCAAAAATTCGGCGCGGCCGGGAATCGGTACCTCAAAATGGTCAAGACAGTTCGTCTAGACCAACTTGTGACGCTCAACACGTTGCAATGGTCAATTTGCCGCTAAAAGCACGCTTTCCGGCCCCAAAATCCATTCAAAGTCGAAAATCCGGATTTTCCGCTCGGGACCCGGCACTTTTGCCACCTCGTATCTCCCGAACGACAAAAGCGATCTCGGCGGTTGTGGTCTCGATCGAAAGGTAATATAAGTGCGCAGGCCGGATCGAAGAGTTTGCGAGAATCCAGCGTCGCAAACTCGAGTTACGATTTTTTAAAGGTCGGAAAAAAATTTTATATTTTGAATTTTCTACCGTACTCCCGCGTCGGACCACCTAGGGAGCCCGTTCCAGTGATGCCGCCTAGAGGACCCAAAGGTCTACAATATATCCAAAAATTCACCAAATTCGGCCAACTTTTGCGGAAGTTATGGGCTATTGTTTTTTTTTACTTAGCAAAAATTTGAATTTTTGAATTTTCGCAAAATTTTTCCACCGCCGAAATTTTTTCACCCCCCCGAGCACGCTGCGCATCGTCATAAGCTATCTTTCAAAAAAAATTTAGCTCCCTAGGTGCTTCGTAGCGAGCGCCAGGCCTGTTGGTGTAACTGTGGGCTTTACCGCTCCTATAGCACTCCTTCGCTTTTCAAGCGGCGGAGTGCCAAACACGCTAACTTGTGCATGAATGAACGAAATATAGCGCCGCAGGCGAAAACTCGGACAAAATAGGACGAAAACTAAACTACCAAAAAATACAAGGAAATTTTCGAAATTTCCGGATTTTTTTCCGAATTTCGGATGCCAGGGGGGAGTATCACAGTGACTAGTTAAACGTGACACTCCGCGAGTGTCAACGTGGCACTCCGCCGATTGGCTTAAACCACCCACTGAAGGTGAACTTTTCGGTACTGAGGTGTACACCTACACACCTGTACACACACACACATACACCTGTGCACATGTACCGAGGTAAATGATGCTATCACCGCGCGCTCGCTCTTTCCCTCCCTCCCAGAAGAGACGCGGGTGACGTCACAACACCACGGGAGACCTAAGCCTGGCTATGTGGTGGATCGGCTGGATGGAGCGCGCAGTGATTTCGTCTCGGCAAAACGCCAACATTACTGGCAAGTGGCAACATGCGCTGGAACGTGAACGTACAACGGCCCATCTTTGCACCGAGCTGGAACGTGCAACACGATATGTAACCCATTTTGACCCAGGTGTCAGAAAACTGACTTTCTTGGCAGCGAGGAAAATTTTTTCTTGGCTGTTGTTCTTGTCTAATTTTTGCCAATAAAAGTGCCATCAGCCAAAAGTCTGATCAGCAAAGGAGCTCCATAAACTAAGAAATTTGATCCGCATCGAATGCTACCGATTAGCCGAGACTCAACTCTCCAAAATCGAACATTTCTTGGCATAAATTTTTTCTGGCCAGATTTCGTCTTGGCTGATCGCACTTTCTTGGCTGGGTCATAATGGGATTTACAGGAAAAGTCACAAATGTGAACTGGAAGGATTTTCCAACAGATTCAAAATGAACTACTGATTTAAATTAAATGGATTCTATGTATGCTTCTTAGCGCTATGTACAGACCTTGCGATTCTGACGAGATCTACTGATGTAAATGGGATGCATTCGAGCGACCTTGTCGGCAACGCATGCAGATTTAGGTGTGGAAAATCCAGCGTGCGATGTCACGGGCTGCTTTGCTTTCTTGTGACTAAGATGACGTCTAGTACAGTTCTTACTGCTTCACTATCTTACGACATTATGCAGCATAGCTCGTTTCCATACCCCATGACTCGCAACGATAGCTCTACATACAAATACATCTGAATGAATTGGCACCTCGATAGTATGACAAGGATGCCGTATGATGCGCTTTAGGTAGCTCGGCTAGGAGTGAGAGTTCCATCTCTGGGTCTGTCAATGTGTTGCATGCTTCGTTCTGTGCTACGTTGTATCTCGCGAGTAGTAGTTACAGTATGATGTGCTTCGGCTTATTGGCAACCGCAGTGAGCGCTTCGGGCAGTGACATCGCACGCTGGATTTTTCACACCTAAATCTGCATGCGTTGCCGACAAGGTCGCTCGAATGCATCCCATTTACATCAGTAGATCTCGTCAGAATCGCAAGGTCTGTACATAGCGCTAAGAAGCATACATAGAATCCATTTAATTTAAATCAGTAGTTCATTTTGAATCTGTTGGAAAATCCTTCCAGTTCACATTTGTGACTTTTCCTGTAATGATAGATGCTATATGATAGATGATATATGCGAGACTACGGTAGGGTCTTGGTCTACGCTTTATTGAAACGTCTCGACCGATGCGATTTTTAAACCGAGAAGGCAGAGACAACAAAGATCTGAGACGGCGGGGAAAATACAGACAGACGAACCTGGAAAATACACTAATTGTTAATTCCGAGCAACAACGTGGTCACTTTGCGCTCAAATTTCGCGAAATTTGTAACTAACACAAAAACCTGTTGTTATTCTGCACAAAAAGTGTGAAGTATGTAGCATTTGTGCGCGATTGCAAAAATTTAGATACAACAAGGCTCGCGCGTGAAGCGGCCGATTTGCAAACGCAGTGTACACAGAGTGCTCGGCATATGTGAGTTGGGTCCCGGATCCGTGATCATCACAGTTTCTAGAGCAGATTATCTCGAGCAGGAGTGGATATCCAGATTTGCGATCTTATACATTTTTACTCCCCCTATGGTCCTGCTTAAGGGATAAGAGTCCGTTTTCCACTGCAGTGTACACAGCGTGCTCGGCATATGTGAGTCGGGTCCCGGATCCGTGATCATCACAGTTTCTAGAGCAGATTATCTCGAGCAGGAGTGGATATCCAGATTTGCGATCTTATACATTTTTACTCCCCCTATGGTCCTGCTTAAGGGATAAGAGTCCGTTTTCCACTGCAGTGTACACAGCGTGCTCGGCATATGTGAGTTGGGTCCCGGATCCGTGATCATAACAGTTTCTAGAGCAGATTATCTCTAGCAGGAGTGGATATCCAGATTTGCGATCTTATACATTTTTACTCCCCTTATGGTCCTGCTTAAGGGATAAGAGTCCGTTTTCCACTGCAGTGTACACAGCGTGCTCGGCGTATGTGAGTTGGGTCCCGGATCCGTGCTCATCACAGTTTCTAGAGCAGATTATCTCGAGCAGGAGTGGATATCCAGATTTGCGATCTTATACATTTTTACTCCCCTTATGGTCCTGCTTAAGGGATAAGAGTCCGTTGTCCACTGCAGTGTACACAGCGTGCTCGGCGTATGTGGTGGGGACTTAGCCAAATTTTTGGCCAAAATTTCTTTCCCCTGTAACTTCTGAACGGCTTGACCGAATCCCGCGAAATTTTAATACAAAAATATAGTCGTGAGGGCTATCCAACGCCACCACCCCCGGTTCTCTAGCTGCTACCGTTCCCGAGTAATAAGCCGAGAAGAGGACGACATGAACAAGATAGGACAAAAATTCGGAGGTTTTCAAGCTATATCTCCAGAACGACGTGACCGATCGAGCTGATTTTTTTACACGTTTTATAACTTAGGACGAGACAACTTGTGTTAAAGTTTCAGCTCAATCGGTCAAGTATTGCCTAATGACCCCTAAGGAAGTGACTCTCTGGAGGGCGCACCTGCGGGGACCAAAGGAAAATGATGAGGGCACTGGCGTGCCCTCATCGATAGGGAAGTATGTAGCACCGTGTTGGGAGCAGTGCCCAAACGCAGTCGAAAAGTCATGAACTTGTTGGCCCTGGCCAGACTTGTCCTAATTCTGGATGGGGTTTTCGGACCTTTCCTCCAAAACCAGCCTAACGCATCCGAAAAGGACCGAAACAGACGAAGAATCGCAAAAGTGGCGCGACATTCGGCATTCCCGACTCCGAAAATACCTGAAACACCCCTACTACCATCGTGCCGGCGGTCTGCTCGCTCGTACGCTCGCTCATTGCGTGCTACGTGGCGTATCAGCTTGAGGCA
>JASAMZ010009992.1:0-12643 GCA_030248115.1 Linhomoeus sp. GSCO2_2
TATCGCTCTGTCCTTGATATGTCACCCTCCACATAGGTAATGTGACTCTAGATGGCAGTGCCGGCTGGATGTGAATCATAGCAGTATGTAGACCATAATGGGAGGGAAGGTGCGAAATCCAGTTGCAAAGAGGAAGGAAGCAGTCAATTTCCACGCGCAATATGCCCTTGGCGTACTAGACGCTTGATGGTTCTACATTGTACAAATGTATAGTTGTCTTGTCCGTCTGTCTGTCATCCATTCAAAATTCAAGCGGGGCCGCCTGCTCCCCTGAAAAGGGGAGCCCAATCCGAAAATCCCCCCCCCCATTTGAGGGGAGGACGACGCATCGCATCGATTTCCTCTAACTTCTCGGTCCCCCTTCTCAAGTTTCCCCACTCCCCCTTGTCACTTCCGTAGTGGAGGAAGACAAGGCTTTCTTTTAGGTGGTGGAACGGACTCTGAAGTCAGGTGTGGTTCCCTCCCCCCTCACAGCCCCCCAAGGGCCCGGGGGGGCATTGATCGGACCAAAAGGAGTATAGGCCAAAGCTTGGCTACAAGGCCGGGGGCGCTTGTTGGGCCCTAGTATAGCCCCAGGCAATCAGGCCTAGACGCTGGAAGCAGACAGGCGGCAATTTTCCAGCCAGCCCTCCGAAGCTTCTAATCCCGTCCCCCACCTATCTGTCTATCCCTGCCCTTGACAAATGTTGCAAGGTGTTTTTTGTCGTCGCGCCGATCGATATTGGGGCTCTCGCGTTAATTAAAGTCGGAAAAGCGAGGCGGGCAAAACCAAACAACCCCTTTGCGCCGCAAAAAGCTCGCCGAAAGGGAACGCGGAAGCATGTTGGAACCCGAGGTGAAACTGGCGACGGAGCGGTCGAAACTCATGACTGTGATGACCACCACCAACGACTATTACGCGCCTCAACAGCAGGAGAATGGGTTGCTGCGTGTGCAATTCAGATTGGACGTACCTGAGTGCTATGTGCGCTTCTTTCGTCCCCTCGACGTTACGGTTAACATCTACGGTATTCTCGATTTGTAGAAACCGCAACCGACACGGCTGCCTCACTTGCTGCGTCTGGCTGCTGCTCTTCCTGCTGATTCTAGTGATAGTCGTCGCAGTCTTGATAATTCTCTACCTTTGGCAATTCTACATCAAAGAATGCCCCGAAGTTGCCAACGTCACTGCCATTCCAACTATCGTTGCTTCAATAGCTCCAACAAGTGAGCAACTGAATATAGAAGGCTACCGTAACCATGTACTGATGTAATTGCATTGCAGTAGCTGCAACGCCGCTGACAACTCTGAAACCAGAGAAAAGAGGTCCTCGCAGAGTAGTGCTCAATCCGGCCTCAAGCCGTATCGACTATACCATGCTCTCTCCACGAATACCGTTTGAGGACCCTATCTGCTCCACTCGAAAATTCAAGAGGTGGGTTGATTTTAGACCTGTCTTAACTTAATCTTAACCTTAACAGCATAGCTAACAGTGCACTATACTTTCAATAAACATATCAGGCAACTAAGACACCACTGCTAATGGACATTCACAGGTTGCCAAAAAATAAAATCTCAACATCACTGAGGACTTGTCTCCGGAGCCTGGGCTTCTGGCACAGATACATTTCTCGTCGCCGGAGGCGCTCACGATGGCACTGGAGGAGAAGTCAGCGGAAGTATACCGACGAGACCAGCCTGAGAACTCTCTTCCAACTTGAAGAACTGTCAACCCTAAAGGCCAGACGTCGGCCACCGTGACTCTTGGTTGGTGGGCGCGAAAGTTCAAAACCTGAACTTTGCCTAAAAGACAACTTCTAAATTATAAAACAGCCCACTTTCAGGGCCGAAACTTTTCGCATGCGGCGGCCAGAATAGACACGACTGCGAAGTCTTTTCTGAGGAGAAAGCGTGGGGCACTATTGCCGAGCCACCTAACAACAAACGACCATATTTCGGATCGGTCGCAATTCCACTGGATGATACAAGTTTTCTGCTTGTTGGAGGGTAGCGACGGACACAGTAGTCTGAAGTCCGCCAGATCGATACTCTGTCGTTGACAATTATTGGTCCCCCCAAGAAGGGGGCGGAGAAAGTCCCGGATATGCGAACGGCAAGAAGCTTCTTGGCTGGCGCCCAGTACGGCAAAGGTACTGTAGCTTTCAACTTTTGAATTGCGTTGCCGTTGTCTTCAGAGTGAGTACTAGGAATTGACAGCTAGCGGTTTCAATTTTCCAGTTTCAACTCTCAGTTGACGCTCCACCGTTGAAGGTCACTAGCCCTGGTCCGGTAATCTTTAGAGTTGACCAGTTGTATCAGCGTATTACAGGGAAAGCGGTCATATGCGGAGGAATAACAAGCGCGCGCCGACGCACGGATTGCTAGCATGTTGAGAACCTGCGAAGTGTATGATTCTTCAGCAAACAAATGGACGGACTTCCCCCCGTTGAACAAGGAAAGAAGAAAGCACTTCATGGCGACAATAAACGGTGCGTCATCTCTGAGTGATTGTGCCTCTCTACTACTCTAGACAATTTCGAGACACAGCATTTCTAGTCTAGTGCCATTTTCACTCATCCCACTCTCACTTACAGTAACCTATTCATCTCACTACAGTTACAGTTGCCCATTCATCACACTGCAGTTGCAGAACCCATTCACCCCACTTCTGTTAAAGTAACCCATTCATCCCGCTTACATCTACAGCAACCCATTCACCTCACTAAAGCCACAGTAACCTTACAGGAACACTCTACGCTATCGGCGGCGAGGGGAAGACCGAAGGGGAGTTTGTTGAGACGGTGGAGGAATTCGACAAAGACGAACATGCTTGGGTGGAAGTTAAACTGGAGAAGCCTTTGGAGCGGTCGGGATTTGCCGGCGCCGTCTTCGACTTCCGTGGATTACTGTAGTTCGTTTAGAGTTTACGGTAGGCGTACTGTAGGCGGGTGGTTGGACAAGGATGTGGTGTAGCCGTCTAGCCAACACATTGAAGTAGAAACAGGTGGTCAGACCAGGCACTTAGCCATTCGTCAGCCCAGTGTGTTCCACCTTCCAGCCATTCACTGAAGATACTGCAATGGTATAACAGAGACAGCTAGATTTGAGCTGCCGTATCGCTACATTGCATTGCCCGCGTTATTGTGTCACTGCTTGTCACCGTTGCCAAATGTAGCCTTGATGGCTCGATAACTCGTTGCTCTGTCGAACTACGTGCTTTCATTTCACATTGCTGTCGCATGAATATGTCTGTCTTGATCTGTGTTGCTGCGATTCACAACCTATGTATACGTTCTCATGGAGTTACAGACGCAATCTACACGACCTGCCAACTTTCCATTAGGCTATCATTTGGATTGGCACAGAACAATATATACGTGGCATGTGACAGCATTGGCAAGTGCATCACTCATCTCATACCACTACTATACAACCACATTGTCGGTGATTGACGTGCAACTTTGCAACATTTCACAAGTCACAAGTCACATTTCGCCATAGCGCTGAAAGTTCTTCATATAGTCGTAAGAGCCGGGATATAACACGTCCAGAACTGGCGGGGACCTTCGCGGAATGTATGGATTTCCATACAAATAAATCGACTTTTCACTCAGCGGCAAATGTCGAACGCTGGAGGGGCACCAATTGGTCGTTGGGCGCCACAGTTGGGACAGGGACTGTAAAGATTTGTGTAGTCATTGATTAAGTTGTACAGTATGTTTGTGTATTTGTTGTTGTTTTGAGCTGCTACCTTTGGCGACTTGGTTTCATTCTATTTTAACTTATTTCATTACATTTTACTATTATTGTCATCTCGCTTGCTTGTTTTCCTATACTTTTAACATCTTTATTTGCTACTAGGTATTTGATTTCGCTTTGTTTCTTTGGTTTTATGCCAGTGGGTGTACTTTGTCTTAGTTTGTTCTACGATGTATATTTTGGCAATGTACTTTACTTAACTCTAATTTCTTCCTTATGTAGTGCGACATCCTAGCCTACTTTTACTTCATTCCGTTCTACGGATTACCATCACGTATGTACCTCGCTCTCGAAAAGGTTTCTTATGAGTCTGTAGCATGCCAGCAAAGGAATCAATCCCAGAATAACTCCCGTGAGAACCCATCCGATAGCCTGATACTCAGTTTGAAGCACATAGTCGCCGAACGACGACGGTTCGTGGTATAGGATAGCTCGAGTGACCAATAACTGAACGGCCAACATTTGCCATTGCATACGGTAATACGAAATTTCAAAATCTGACCAACCAGTAGCAGCAGAATCGGCGCAACGAATATGCAAATTCGAACTGCGTATCCCTTCGCTCCGATGTACAGTAATCTTGCGTCCACCACGTCGGGAAGATGGAACATTAACTTGACGTCTTTGGAGAAGATGTTGAGGCCTACAGTGTACAACATATTTGTGTAAAAGCTAGGGAGCAAAGCGAAAATCAAATACCTAGTAGCAAATAAAGATGTTAAAGTATAGGAAAACAAGCAAGCGAGATGACAAATAATAGTAAAATGTAATGAAATAAGTTAAAAATAAAATGAAACCAAGTCGCCAAAGGTAGCAGCTCAAAACAACAACAAATACACAAACATACGTAATAACTAATCAAAATGACTACACAAATCTTTACAGTCCCTGTCCCAACTGTGGCGCCCAACGACCAATTGGTGCCCCTCCAGCGTTTGACATTTGCCGCTGAGTGAAAAGTCGATTTATTTGTATGGAAATCCATACATTCCGCGAAGGTCCCTGCTAGTTCTGGACGTGTTATATCCCGGCTCTTACGACTATATGAAGAACTTTCAGCGCTATGGCGAAATGTGACTTGTGACTTGTGAAATGTTGCAAAGTTGCACGTCAATCACCGACAATGTGGTTGTATAGTAGTGGTATGAGTGATGTCTTGGCAATGCTGTCACGCGCCACGTATATATTGTTCTGTGCCAATCCAAATGATAGCCTAATGGAAAGTTGGCAGGTCGTGTAGATTGCGTCTGTAACTCCATGAGCGTATACATAGGTTGTGAATCAGCAGCAACACAAGATCAAGACAGACATATTCATGCGACAGCAATGAGAAATGGAAAGCACGTAGTTCGACAGAGCAACGAGTTATCGAGCCATCAAGGCTACATTTGGCAACGGTGACAAGCAGTGACACAATAACGCGGGCAATGCAATGTAGCGATACGGCAGTCAAATCTAGTCTCTGTTATACCATTGCAGTATCTTCAGTGAATGGCTGGAAGGTGGAACACATTGGGCTGACGAATGGCTAAGTGCCTGGTCTGACCACCTGTTTCTACTTCAATGTGTTGGCTAGACGGCTACACCACATCCTTGTCCAACCACCCGCCTACAGTACGCCTACCTGAAACCCAAGCGAACTACAGTAATCCATGGAAGTCGAAAATAATGCTGGTAATCCAGACCGCTCCAAAGGCTTCTCCAGTTTAACTTCCACCAAGCATGTTCGTCTTTGTCGAATTCCTCCACCGTCTCAACAAACTCCCCTTCGGTCTTCCCCTCGCCGCCGATAGCGTAGAGTGTTCCTGTAAGGTTACTGTGGCTGTAGTGAGGTGAATGGGTTGCTGTAGCTGTAAGCGGGATGAATGGGTTACTGTAACAGAAGTGGGGTGAATGGGTTCTGCAACTGCAGTGGGATGAATGGGCAACTGTAACTGTAGTGAGATGAATAGGTTACTGTAAGTGGAGTGGGATGAGTGAAATGGCACTAGACTAGAAATGCTGTGTCTCGAAATTGTCTAGAGTAGTAGAGAGGCACAATCACTCAGAGATGACGCACCGTTTATCGTCGCCATGAAGTGCTTTCTTCTTTCCTTGTTCAACGGGGGGAAGTCCGTCCATTTGTTTGCTGAAGAATCATACACTTCGCAGGTTCTCGACGTCTTCGCGATCCGTGCGTCGGCGCGCGCTGTCATTCCTCCGCATATGACCGCTTTCCCTGTAATACGCTGATACAACTGGTCAACTCTACAGTACCCCACCAGGGCTAGTGACCTTCAACGGTGGAGCGTCAACTAAGAATTGAACTGGAAAATTGAAACCGCTAGCTGTCAATTCCTAGTTCTCGCTCTGAAGACAACGGCAACGCAATTCAAAAGTTGAAAGCTACAGTACCTTTGCCGTACTGGGCGCCAGCCAAGAAGCTTCTTGCCGTTCGCATATCCGGGACTTTCTCCGCCCCCTTCTGGGGGGACCAATAATTGTCAACGACGAAGTATCGATAGGCGGACTTCAGACTACTGTGTCCGTCGCTACCTCCCACAAGCAGAAAACTTGTATCATCCAGTGGAATTGCGACCGATCCGAAATATGGTCGTTTGTTGTTGGGTGGCTCAGCAATAGTGCCCCACGCCTTCTCATCAGAAAAGACTTCGCAGTCGTGTCTATTCTGGCCGCCGCATGCGAAAAGCTTCGGCCCTGAAAGTGGGCTGTTTTGTAATTTTGAAGTACTTTAGGCAGAGCTCAGATTTTGAACTTTCGCGCCCACCAACCAAGAGTCACGGTGGCGAAATCACGTCTGGCCTTTAGCATCGACAGTTCTTCAAGTTGGAAACCGTTCTCAGGCTGGTCTCGTCGGTATACTTCCACTGACTTCTCCTCCATGCCATCGCGAGCGCCTCCGGCGACGAATATTGTATCTGTGCCAGAAGCCCAGGCTCCGAGACCAGTCCTCATGATGTTGAGATTTATTTTTGGCAACCTGTGAATGTCCATTAGCAGTGGTGTCTTAGTTGCCTGATATGTTTATTGAAAGTATAGTGCACTGTTAGCTATGCTGTTAAGGTTAAGATTAAGTTAAGACAGGTCTAAAATCAACCCACCTCTCGAATTTTCGAGTCGACAGGTCGAGTCCTAGAACGGTATTCGTGACGTCTGCGTGGGGAGTGGCTCCACCGATGAGCACTACTCTGCGAGGACCTCTTTTCTCTGGTTTCAGAGTTGTCAGCGGCGTTGCAGCTACTGCAATGCAATTACATCAGTACATGGTTACGGTAGCCTTCTATATTCAGTTGCTCACTTGTTGGAGCTATTGAAGCAACGATAGTTGGAATGGCAGTGACGTTGGCAACTTCGGGGCATTCTTTGATGTAGAATTGCCAAAGGTAGAGAATTATCAAGACTGCGACGACTATCACTAGAATCAGCAGGAAGAGCAGCAGCCAGACGCAGCAAGTGAGGCAGCCGTGTCGGTTGCGGTTTCTACAAATCGAGAATACCGTAACCGTAACCGTAACGTCGAGGGGACGAAAAGCGCGCGTGGCGCTCAGTTCGTAGAATATGAATTGCACACACAGCCAACCCATTCTCCTGCTGTTGAGGCGCGTAATAGTCGTTGGTGGTGGTCGTCACAGTCATGAGTTTCGACCGCTCCGTCGCCAGTTTCACCTCGGGTTCCAACATGCTTCCGCGTTCCCTTTCGGCGAGCTTTTTGCGGCGCAAAGGGGGTTCTTTCGGTTTTGCCCGCCTCGCTTTTCCGACTTTAATTAACGCGAGAGCCCCCAATATCGATCGGCGCGACGACAAAAAACACCTTGCAACATTTGTCAGAGGGCAGGGATAGACAGATAGGTGGGGGACGGGATTAGAAGCTTCAGAGAGCTGGCTGGAAAATTGCCGCCTGTCTGCTTCCAGCGTCTAGGCCGGATTGCCTGGGGCTATACTAGGGCCCAACAAGCGCCCCCGGCCTTGTAGCCAAGCTTTGGCCTATACTCCTTTTGGTCCGATCAATATTTGCCCACTAAATGGGTAACTGGGGGGGGGGGGTCGTCAGGGGGGGGGGGCGTGTGGAACCACACCTGACTTCAGAGTCCGTTCCACCACACAAAAGAAAGCCTTGTCTTCCTCCACTACGGAAGTGACAAGGGGGAGTGGGGGAAACTTGAGAAGGGGGACAGAGAAGTTAGAGGAAATCGATGCGATGCGAGCCTCCCCTAAAATGGGGGGGGGGGGGGATTTTCGATTGGTCTCCCCTTTTAGGGGAGCAGGCGGCGCCGCTTGTTTTGAATGGATGACAGACAGACGGACAAGACAACTATACGTTTGTACAATGTAGAACCATCAAGCGTCTAGTACGCCAGGGGCATTGTGCGTGGAAATCGACTGCTTCCTTCCTCTTTGCAACTGGATTTCGCACCTTCCCTCCCATTATGGTCTACATACTGCTATGATTCACATCCAGCCGGCACTGCCATCTAGAGTCACATTACCTATGTGGAGGGTGACATATCCAGGACAGCGCTGTGTCTATGGCGTTCGCGTCAAACACCATCGCACACCATAAGATCCAACCGAACAGCGAAACACACCCTCAAAACTCTGCCGTGTTGAACTGGCCGCGCTGTAGTAGCAGTCCACGATGCCTGCGACGTTTGGTTGTCACTACAGAATCTGTGACGGAACTGCGCGCCTAACCTACTGACTAACAGGACCGTATTGTCTTAATATGATCTAGTGTCGATCACTTCTCCGCCTTGTCCGCTAGTTTGTGCATCTCCCCCACGATGGTGCAAAAGGCCACCTTTTGCTGAAGTGCGGTGGAGGTTATTGTAGACTACAGTAACCTGCACGTCAGTTCTACTACAGAAGCTTTTGGTGTGGAACCGAGTCACGATAATCGTACCGCTTCAGAGGCCGACTTGATGACGTTGAAAAGTCGCTGGCCTTCGGTTCCTATGGCGCCCATCTGAAAAATAGGCCTGTTGAGTAAAACTATCACAAGATCAAGCTATTTGACTCTTCAAGAGGAATCCTATATACTAAGCGGCATAGAGTCTGTTTGTTTGTTTGTCTGTCCGGCCATTTTCTCGAGACACACACGACGGATCCTGGAGATCTATAGATCAAAAGAACCGTCGTTGACTGCGATTTGTCCCCTCCTATTTTAAAACTTTGGCATTTTACTAAATTGCACAAAAATCATGAAAATATTAGCTGCACAGTACATTTTGAGCACTAAGCGGTTATTGCAGGCCACCTTTGTGCAAGGTTTTGCGCTGTTGTGTCACCATTCACTATAGAGTTGCCGCTGTGAGACTCTGAGGTGTATTCAGAGGCATGGGAGCAGGTGCAGTGGTAAACGTGGGCACTGGCAGGGGCACAGTGTCAAACGACTTTAGATTTATCTGAAAACACCTATGGGCTAAGTACAGACATCCGTGGTTAAATTCAGTGTATTCAGAGGCACGGGAGCAGGTGCGAGGGTAAATGCGGGCACTGGCAGAGGCACAGTGTCAAATGACTTTAGATCTATCTGAAAACACCTATGGGCTAAGCGCAAACATCCGTGGGTTGAATTCAGTGTATTCCGAGGCACGGGAGCAGGTAAGATAGTGAATGGAGGCAGTGGCAGGGGCAGTGTCGAACGACTTTAGATCTATCTGAAATCACCTATGGGCTAAGCGCAAATATTTGTGGGTTGAAGGTCACTGCATGTTCTGAACAGTGGCTGTGGGCCAAGGGTCACTGTGTGTTCTGATCAGTGGCTGCAGGCCATGGGCCTCTGCAGACCAGTGGATGCAGGCCATGGACCACTGCATGCTCTGACCAGTGGCTGCAGGCTATGGATCGCTGCATGTTCTGACCAGTGAATATGGGCCACACGCTGACACGTGTTGAATTTTTAAGCAACATCATTCTCCTATGGACCATAGAGTATCACCTACGGGCTAAAGGCTCTAGTCTTAAACTATTTTCCACGAGATACCTTCGTCTGCAAAGCAGCGAAAGAGTCCATACAAGCGGGAGCATCCTTGCCTCCATGACTGGCCATGCCGAGCGCGCTCGCCTTCATATTCATGCTCGGAGTTTGTATTTGTTTGCGATCTTTTGCTCGAAGTGTACCTCGTTTTGCCACTGTAAACGCGCAAGAATGGAAGGATGGATCGTTGGCGGACGCGTCACGAACCAAGAGAATGGGAGTGCCGCCCGTAGTTGGACGTGTCACTAACTTCAGTTCCGTAGTAATCCCGCTGTACGATTACAATTACTCGGAGCGCACCGAATGTGTTACAACACTGCTGCTTCGGAGTCTGAGCCTGGCAGCAGGCAGCACTTCATAGTATCGCTTATTTGAAGCGTGTTTCGACGCCGGTCCGGAAACTGGAAATTTCGACCTTACACAAAAGACGCGATTGTGAGCATGGCACCATTAGGGATGACATGCGTAGTTCATACTTCACATTCCGCGGGCGCGGTATAAGTACAGGGGTTTTTTTTAAAGGTGAGGGGTCGGGAACTTGAATAACGCTGGAGCCGTTGCTCCGATTTCGATGAAACATGCACACAACCTAGATCTCCACAGCCACGGCGTCTTCCTCCTCGAAAAGTAGGCCTTCGTGTCCGTGGTCGCGTAGAAGCTACGCGAGGTCGACTTGCGCGAAAATTTAAAACCGGCTATGGTACATATTGATCTAGGTTGTGCGCAAGTTTCATCGAAATCGGAGCAACGGTTCCAGCGTTATTCAAGTTCCCGACCCCTCACTTTAAAAGAAACCCTGTAGTTCGCCGTTTATTAGCCTGTTAGCTTTTTGGCTATGATTGGAGTGCACTGACTATAGCCTTGTCTGGCGCTTGGTTGCGAGGCCTAGAGTGCATTCAAAGATTGAATGACCTTACACACCTAGAGGTGTTGCAACGAGTACTACTTGTTCCAGGACCACAAGGTCTGCGTTTGGGTTGGCAACAGCGTGGCCAATAGAAACTTAAACTAAGGTAGTTTCAGTTCCAGTTGCAATCAGTTAACTGAAACTGAAACTGAATCGAAACTCGCGTGGATTCCATAACTGAAACTGAAACAGAAACTCACAGTTTAGCTTCAGTTATTTGAATGTCACATTTGGCAGAATTTCAGCAGATTTTTATAAAGTTCAAGCCGAATTTTTCTGAATATGTAGGCGTTTCGCTCATATTTAGTTCCAAATATGCAAGGATGCCCTCTCAAGTTTAGAAATCGCTTCTTTGCCCTCTTTATATCATCCCACAAGAATCATTTTGAGCAATTCATTATGACTTTCTGAATCTTCAATAACTGAAACTCAGTTTCAGTTACTGAATCGCAAACTCGCGCGAATGCCATAACTGAAACTGAAACTGAAACTAAGCCAGCACCATAATTTTAACTGAAACTGAAACTGACACTAAAATGAGTTTCTATTGGTCGCCCAGGTTGGCAAGCTTGGTCGTCGCGTTCGGTGGCCTTGTCAGTACGCATGTCTGTGAGTTACAGTATCCTGGGTGTCTAGTTGTGGGAGTCGTTAGCAGGAAGTACCAAGAACCTGACTTGGCCGTCAACTGGCCTCCTTACACGATGCTAAGATGAAGGATTGTGCGGTACTATATTATTATGCATTTTGAAATAGAAATTCTCTAAAAACAGCGGCAGTACATATGCAACGAAACCAAAACATCGAGTCTATGACGTGTACGGATACTGTAGCCTGATATTCGGACATTAGGGAAGCTTAACTAGTTCTGCTGCCGCAACAACAGAGATTGTTGATTGCGCGGCCGCCTGTCGTCGTCGTCGTCGTCGTCGTCGTCGCCGTCGTCGCCGCCGCCGTCGTCGTCGTCGTCGTCGTCGTCGTCGTCGTCGTCGTCGTCGTCGTCGTCGTCGTCGTCGTCGTCGTCGTCGTCGTCGTCGTCGTCGTCGTCGTCGTCGTCGTCGTCGTCGTCGTCGTCGTCGTCGTCGTCGTCGTCGTCGTCGTCGTCGTCGTCGTCGTCGTCGTCGTCGTCGTCGTCGTCGTCGTCGTCGTCGTCGTCGCCGTCGTCGTCGGTATGGTGCGCGACACCAGAGTACAGAGTTGCTTCTATCGGTTGTGCAGTCCGGTAAAGTATCGCCATACATCGTGTGTGCCAATCCATGACAACGCCCGCTATAGTATTTGCCGCGACAGAGTGGCACAGAATCACCATTCTACGAACAACAACGCAGGAAGCAACACTAGTGGGCTACGTGTATTTCACCTAGCTCCAACCGTTAGAGATTTGCCACTGATCATTGTGGACCTTATGAAAGAGAACACTGTGCGAGGAAGACAACGTGTGCTGAGCTATGGAACTTCATAGTGTGGCAGTAGTTCTACAAGTGTAGCAGCAGTCCTATCCTAATTGTAGACAATTCTTGGTCATTTTCACTGGCTGCCGAATGGCTTGCCGTCCCAGGCGATGTTCATTGGCGCCATATCGTGGAACTCCAGGTACATGCTGAATTGCGCATCGCCATGTCATGAGATTGCTCAAGCACAGCGCAACGCTTGATATGCACACGATGTGACGATACAACTTGAAATTGTGGCAGGCGAGTTCCATTTTGCTCACACACAGGACCAGAATAAGACCCACCTTCAGTGCCAAATAATAAATAGCATGTCGCCGACAATAGTAGGGAATAGAAAGGGGGAGGGGGCTTATTAGAGTACTTACTGTAAACATACCGTATATACTCTAATAAGCCCCCCACCACCTCGAATAAGCCCCCCTCCCCCTCCAATAGTACCCCTGGAGGGAGGTTTAAAAAATAAGCCCCCCCCCTCCAATAGTACTTCCTACCTTATGTACTATAGTACGTGTACTATAAGGCATACTGTATGCATGTATGCTGTACTATAGTACTACTACAACTACTAT
>JASAMZ010009993.1:0-2500 GCA_030248115.1 Linhomoeus sp. GSCO2_2
TCGCGACTTCGCCTAAGAAGACTAGCGCCACAACGGCGTCGACGACGTCGACAACAACAACGACAACGGCGCCCTTGGGCGGCGCCACATCAACGACGACGACGACGACAACGGGCCCAAGTTCGTGCTCTACTGGTGCACCGAATATTGAGCAATTGATAGTCTGGCAGCCCCTCACCTTCTTCTTTCGCTTCAGGCACGCTCACAACGACCACGATCGCTTTCCCAGTGCCTGGCCCATTTGTTGGAAATGGCTCACGAAAAGGCACCGGTTTGTTGTCTTATGTTGTTTGACCTTCCAACTCCACTTCACCTGATAAGCAGCTGCAGTTGACAAGAACTCACCCGTCCGGTTTCCAGTAGATGGCTTCTTGGAGGCTCTTATCGGTGGAATCGACGACGGGTCATCGTCATCCACGACCATCACAACTTCAACGTCGACCTCAACAATGGCGACCACCACCACCACCACCACCGCAGCAGCAACGATAGCGGCTCAGATCAACGTGTCGAACCCATTTCTCGGCTTCCCGACACCGATCGGCTGCGTACCCACCGAGAAGAGCGTCTTGCCTCCAACTACTCCATCAGGCAACGGGGCAGAGAATGGAAGAGGCGGCGCTCCTAGGGAAGGAAAACCCTTTGCCCCCACCGAGCCGGCGCTTGGTGAGAAATGTTAATTGAATGGGTTGTCGAAAACCCTACATTTCGTCAAATTCAACAGGGCCTCATTAAAGGTCCGTCTTAAACGGTACATACTTAACATATAAGATGAACGTACCGGAGTTGTACACACTGTACATATGTACGGTGCGCAGTGTGCATCCGCCAGACACAAACTCTTCCAGAGCGTTACTGTACCTACCGTATCCCGTTCAGTCCCTCCCATTCCAATCCCCGGAGACGGCGGCGGCGCTTCCAATGGCTTGGGTCGCTCCCTGCGCCTGCGCAGTCCGCCGCCCGACTCGCGCTACCTGCTAACAGTTGGCGTGGAGGTGGACAAGAGCGTCGACAGCAACAGCGACGAATTCCTGGAGAAGGTGCTGCGTGGACTGCAGTTGGGCTATAGGAAAGGGAGGAATCGACAACTGGGAGTCGTCAATGGGTTAGAACACAAAGTGGAGTCTCGCAGAAGGAAAAGAGAAGTGGCCGAGAGCCCAAATGGGACAAAGACAGAAGCGAAGAGCGATTTAGCGGAGGTGGAAGTCGTGGTAAGATGTGTGGCACTTGTAAGTTCACCAGCAGTACTAATATTAATGCCCCTTTGCTCGGTCTCCAGCCAATTAGCGTGGACCGCCCACGGAACGACCTGGTGAGAGTTCGATTCTATTTAACAAGCGGCAACAAACCTATCGACGCGGAAAAAGCAACGGAGACCTATGAATTCATCTCCACCGAAGACCTAAGCTCGCTTACGTCGCTCTCGGTCAGTTTGCCGCTCACACAGTCGAATAATCAGTCCAAACACACTTCCTATGTGAGACAACAGGTCGTGGAGCCCGTGCAGCCACTGAAGATGGAGGCGCAAGAGCCGCAGTACGTCTGGGGCGGCGCCGGCCAGATGTCAGTGGTGACACTTCTTCTGGTGGTCATCGCTGCAATGCTTGTCATCATCACGGGTTCACTGGTCGCCTGCTACAAGAGCGTCCAGGAGAAGAAGCGAACGGTGCGTCGAGTTCGACTGAGAAAGTTGCGATGCGCCAATTTCGGGGACAATTAGTCAGAACTTCAGCGGCTGTCACAAGAGGACCTCAGCGGAGGCCGGTCGGCCGTCATCAGCGCGGCCAAAGGGGATCTAGCGGCGCCAGTAGGGTAAGGTTCCATGCGCCGTTGTCGTCAAACTGGAATTGTGAATCAAGAACATGTTCAAATCAGCCAACTCCCATCGATTCACAGTTCCAGCCAGTGGGCGCTGCAAGAGGGCCGCTCGCGCTCCAGGACCCCTGCAGTGGTCTCAGAGTCTATGACACCTCTGCCGCGGACTCCCCCTCTTGTCCGTCTGCAGTCCGAGGAATCTCTGAATGACCTTCCTTACAAGACCCAGTCGCCACGCCACGACCCGGATCCCATGCACCGATTGGATCCTTCCTTCCTGCAGCAGCCGTCGCGCCTCTCAACAGTGGCTGAGGAATCGTCCATCTCCTCCCATTCGAACGTGGACGTCAGGTCGCAGAGGCGGGCGTCGTCGCAGTCGCGTCAGAACGAGCCGTTCCCGCTTCTCCAGGATATCGGCCCGCCCTCTTATCGCCTGTTGCCCTCGGTTAGAAGATGTTCGCCAATCGTAATGCAATGCCAAGCGTAATGTTTGTACCGTACTTGTTGCAGCCGCGACCGGAGCAGGACGAAGACCTGAGTCGCAACTCGACGCCTACTCCAGGGTCGGCAAGCGAGCGAGGTACCCACCAACGACAAGCACACCAAGTTTTGGAGATCGACAACCTATTGCAGCCTCTGACTGCCTTCACCCTTTCCAGCCCCAAGTCGACGCTCCTCGAACCGC
>JASAMZ010009993.1:7500-32599 GCA_030248115.1 Linhomoeus sp. GSCO2_2
TAAAAAATTAATCGATTGCAGAAAATCAAACAAAACAGATTAGATTCAATTTAACGTATAATTTGATCAATTTAAATTACAGTAAATAATTAAACTAACTTGCAATAAATTAATTTTAATCAGCTTAAATTAAATTAAATCCAAGTGAATTAAATCAAATCAAGGCAAATTGCACAAAATTACATTACACTACAATAAATTAAATTAAATTGAATTATTAAATTAAATTAAATTGAAGTGATTTAATAAATTGACAATTAATTTACATTGAGCAATAGTAAATTAATTAAACTAACTAAAATTATTTAAGCTAACTGAAATCAACTTGAAGCGAACAAGTCGCCATAAAATCGGAAATATCATACTTATTTCAGATTGACAGCAACCGAATCGGATTGAATTCGATCATGTCGGAAGTTCGAGACTCCTCTTCCATTTACGCATTAGACACCTCCATTGTCACTGTGTCTGCGGCGAGTTTTCTGACTAATTTGCTGATGCCTATGTACCTAGCACGAAAATGCGAAACTCCAGATTTCTGATTTTCTGATCAATTTGTCAATACCTATGTACCTAGCACGAACACAATGCGAAACTCCGCAACCAACTGCGGATGTATTGTATCGGATTGGGCACTAATTGTCTTGCGACGATTCATGGCGGCGTCTGAGTCTCTCTCAGACTATTACCGACTTCGCGCTCGGGTGCGTCGCTCGCGTCCGTCTCGCCGTTCCGCCACAGGTCTTTTCGACGCCACAGAAAAGAAAGTGGGCGGAAGGCGCGCTGACTGCACTCACGGCGGCATCTTCAAACCGGTCGTGCCGCCAAGTCGCCGTCCTGAGAGTCGAATGCAATAGAAGAAGAAGAAGAAGCAACAAACGATCAACTACCTCAACCCAAACCGAAATGAGTTGTGCGAAGGTCAATGTCTAGCCTAGGCAACTGGCGTCTCTTTGAAAACTTCTAAATCGAGATAGTGGTTGCACATGACAGTCGCATCGAAGTCACGAAGAGAGGCACAAACCTCACATCTAGAGATCTAACGCCCGTTTCAGCGCGCCTGACCTCGGCCGAACGACGCACTACGAGAACTTGTGAACCGCTGTATGTTGGAGCGCATCTTCTAAGTTCCGTTCAATACCATGGCGGGGGGGGGGGGGGGGGTAAGTGTTTGCCAGGCAAAGTGGTCGAATGGGACTCGCTTCAAGGCGATGGTGTACACGACATTGAACGCCGTCAATCGAGCCAAAGTTGCTTCAGTTGCTGCGTTCACTGCACTGATCACAATCACAGTCCGACACTTGAAATCAACTTGGTTGTGAACACTTCCCCCATGCACCCCCCCCCCCTACCATCCTCCTTCTCAGGTCGAAGAAAGCCCCCCCCCCCCCCCCTTGTCTGCATTCGGTAGGAGGTACATGCGTATGCTCAACATTATTTGGCGCAGTCTTACTGTAGTGCAGAATAGACCGACGCTGCAGTATCTTCAATAAGTAAAACGCGTAGAAATCTCAGTTACAGAAAAGTTGTCAAGCTATCCACACAGACAACAAGGTGTTTGTTTTCGGTCGGAAGCATGTGATATTAGAAAGTGTGATTTGTTAGTTCGCCAAGACTGTCATCGGGGTGCGGGAGTTTTTAAAGCTGTTTGATTCTGGAGAAATATCTGGTCGTTTTACTTTTGCGAATTGTGTCCGTGCACCTGCAACCCTGGACAATTCTCGCAGAAGCCTCGCATTGGTCTTTCCGTCGCTCCGTGCAGTTTATTGCCTGTGTTCGCCCCAGCACTGCGAACTATTGGCGGTGTATCAGCATCGATGTTAGTTAGTGCGAGACAGTAGATTTGCCGGGTTGCGTTGCTGTGCGCGCTCGCTGCGCTGCGCTCCACTGTAAACAACTTGTTGGAACTGACTCAGTGTTGCTACGCCCTCTCAGTCACCCAGATGGCGCCGGCCCGATAAAAACTTCCGCGCGACTTCTGGAGGAATGACCTGCTGCTCCTGATGTTTGCCGACGACTTCCCAATGTCTAGCATCATCTGAGAAGATACAAACCGAGTTGTGCGGCTGCTGGATTATGCATGGTGAAGAGGCCGAGCTCTCCGAGTCTTCCGCAGCCGCCGCCGCTTCAGAGTCCGAACTCGAGAAGGTCACAACCGAACCGGCGGATTCCGAATCCGAAGTCTATAAGTTAACCGAGGAATCCGAAAGCTTGTCGGAGCGAAGGAAGTCGCGATCGCTGGGCAATCTAGCGGCGCCAGTTTCGGCCTCCAGGGGACCGTTATCCGGCAGGGGCAGAGCGCAAAGTTTCGCCGTCTTCGAGGGAATGGCGACCTCGAATCGAAAGAAGCAGTCTTCGGCTTCGACGGCGGCTCAGCAAACCGATCTGGACACTGTTCTGGAGAACATGCCTCTGGTCTACAACCGCACCACTAAGCGTCTGGAGTACGCGTCGCAATTAGAAGACGCGTCGACATCTGTGGCTGCTGCAGGCGGCTCTAAAACTCCCTCCACCTTCAAAAAGGGCCACATTCGACGGAGCTCCTACGAATCCTCCCAAATCAAGCTCCTTCCCTTCGGGACGCCGCCGGCGGCGGTGCTCGCCGACGTGATCTCGGCGCAGACGTCGACGTCCGCGTCGATCAGCCACAAGGCGACCAGCAGCATCGGCTCTACCGTATCCCTGGGCTTCCACAGCGACTTCAGCATCAGCGGAAGGAGCTCGTCTACTAGACAGTCGGCGGGAGGCAAGAGCTACAGCGCTGTGAGCGTGGGAAGCGGCGCCACTAGCGGCAGTGGAACGGATCCCGCGAGAGGGGAACTGAGAAGAACGGCGACTTGCTGCTCGGCCGACGACGACTGGTCGCTCGGCGTGGGCACGGCGGAGGAGGGAGAGAGCGTCTCGTCTTCCTCCAAAGCTAGCTCATTGGATAGGTACTGTAGCTTGTGGTGGGCTATTATGAAGTGATGTTCTTTGAATCTGTGGGGAAGCAGGCTTTGTTGCAGTGGCAGTGTTCAACAAAGGCGCCTCGATTCATCGAACGTTTAGCATTGTGGGTGATTGAGACGCCTTCTTCGAACGCTGCCACTGGCGCATCCTTATCAGTACACAATGCACACTGGCGAAACTATCCTCTCCCTCACGGTAATGAGAAGGGACTTCTTTTGCCATCCAGAATCATGAGATTCCTCCAAGACAACTTCAGGCGAAGCCAGTGCTCGGCCAACGAGCTGTGTCCCGCCAGCCTGCCTGCCACTTCTTCCTCGGGTGCTACGGAAGCGACTTCGGCGTCGGCGGCGACGAAAGCGCGCAAACCCCTCACGCTCTCTTCCCTGAGCCTTCCCAAGTGAGTAGTATTAGAACTTCTTGCTTTGGTGATGAGTGGATTAACGGGGCGTAGTGTTTGAATGGGATTTTGTCCGTTTGGTCTTTTGTCATTGCATCAGTTGCACTTCCATGCCTGGAGGGCATTTGCAAGAAGCTCGTCGCACAACGTCGCTGCTGCTGCAGAGTGTGGCACACAGAGGAGCGATCACTTTTGGAGGCGCGCGCCCATTCCTCTTGTTCGGTCGCGCAGTTTTTGCGCCCGTCCCCCCAAGAATTTCGGCGCGCGCGAAAAACTTTGTGGGGCCGCGCGCGGGTTGTCTCGCTCTCTCAGCGGGTTTCTACCTACACGTAGGTACTACTGTACTGCGTGTCGAAGTGAAAGAGTGACTGATGCGTCGTCGTCGCCACGCCGTAATTCGATTCTCTCGATTCTCGCGATAGAAGAGGGCCATCTCGCTACTTTCGTTGCGCCTCACAGCGAACGGAGGGCTACTCTAACTTTCTCCCTCTGCCAGAGTTTGTTTTCGTTTTGCCAAGGAGAAGAAGCCTCGTTTTTGCTCTCTGCTCTTGACTGAGTGGGTGAGCGGGAGGGACGCTCCCTCCCCTCTCTAACTAAGAAGCGGACCTCCCTCTCTCCCTCTTTCTCTGGCGCCGCCAAATCCCTTCGGCATACAAAATTTCCTTGTTTGCCAGTCGCGCGCGAGCGAGAGGAGAAGTTTACATCGGGCCGGGGACGCAACTCAGCCTCTCTCTCTCTCTCGAGTGGTTGTGGCGCCGTTCTCAGCTGCTATAGCTGCGCGCCACATTTCACTGGGCCCAATCCATCCATCTTCCTCTGCTGAGAAGCCTTCTTTCCCCTTTGTGATACTATGTGCCGGCGACGACAGCGACGACGATGACGACGCCGGTCGCCATTGTTCTACCCTCCAACAGGCAGCAGTGAGTCAGCTATAAGATGCAAGGCTATTCGGAGAAGGGATTAGACCAGCAAGCTCCGGTCCGTCCGCGTTAGCGGAAGCGTATAGTGCGCTGGGAAGGTCTTAGAAGGGCGCAACGTGCCTCCTAACTCTGCTCGAGTTACTTCTTGGCAAGCTACGCACATAGGCGAGGGGAAGGCAAGGGTTGCGTTGTTTCTCCGCCTTTCCGCCTCCGGCCAGAAGGGAGGGAGTTTATTATCGATCAGTGTGTGGTTGGGGAAACGCAGGAAAGAGTGGGCAGCTGGGGTGGGAATGGGAACTCTGCGGCTTTGCGCACGGATTGCTCGTTACTCGGTAGTACTACTTTATGGGGGAGTTCCGCGCGCCGTTGAAACGGAGACCACTTCGCAGCAGCCAGCTGTGTCCCTCCACTGTTTGTCTATCATCATGAAAGAAACCGCCCTCGCCGGGTACTACGACTACGGGTAATCTTGTCAGGGCAATGGGCGTGTTAGCGCGAGACAGATAGCGCTAACGGCTGTTGCAGGGGTGGAGCCCCATTGTCGCGAGCGGACGACTACTAAACGGCGCGTGCGAACTACCAGCCAGCACAACAAACATAGGATAGTTTACTTCGAATCGCCTGGACGGTTGATAGACTGCAGCTGTTTTGATGACAATGGCGCGCTCTTGTACTGGCAAGCGACTGGAACCCTGCCAAGACGGGCTTGGATTACACGGGAGGCGACGACGTGCGATGTGCGCAATTGTTGCGACTATTTCACCGAAAGAAACTAGGAGGGAAGGAGGGAGTGGGGGGGGGGGGAGTGATCTGTCACGGTTCGACGCTGCAAAATGTTGTGTGTACGTGACAGTGTCGATGAAAATATCCCAACTCTGTCGTTGCAGGGGCCTGTTCACGCGCAAGGCCAATTCAACGTCTTGGAAGCTGTTCGGACCTCGGAACGCCTCCCCAAACAATGGCACCGTTTCGACCAGCGGCCTCATTCTCGAGGATAGGCCTTCGTGAGTCCGTCTGTCTGTTCGTGTACTGTATTGGAGTCGTGTCGGATTCTCATGTCTGCTCGTGCTTAGTTCAAGGCCGCTCTCGCGCCTCGCTCGCTCTCACGAATGTGTGTGAGTAACGGCTCGCGCGCGCGCGCTTTTGCGCTCCGGAGTGGAACAAAGCGGCGCAATCCGCTCGCGCGTTCGCGCGCATCGTTCCGACCGGCCAGTCGTCTGGCGCGAAGCGCCGACGAAGAAATAACAAACACGGCTGCGCTTGACAGAGCAGAGTGGAATTCTCCCATCTCTCTCCCTCCCTCCCCGGGTGGATGGGAAGGGCTCGCGCGCGAGTGAATTTTTGCCATCGCGAACATCGACAAAGATCCTACCCTACACAGTGTGAAGTGGTGGAAATGTGGAGGGGCGAGCACTGAATCCCACGCAAAAGCATGCGGAGTTCAGAATGCGCTACAGAGGTCGTAGTTGGGAATACAATTTAGCATCCATTCCAGGAATCTACCCGCCAAACCCCCCGCTGAGTCAGCCAGGCACAAGCAGCTCTATGAAGAGATGCTTGAGAACGCCAAGAAGAAGGAGGAGAAGGAAGCAAAAGTATGGCGCAGTTTGGAATTTTTGGTTCTGTGAGGTATTTTTTGGAGTTCTGCCAATTGTTTCAGCTGCGCAAGAAGGCCCAAGAGCTGCAGAAGAAAGCTGAAGAGCAAGTGTCCTCATCTTGCAAGCACTGGATGGAGGACATACTCCCAAAGTGGACAGAAACGTAGAATTTTGATGGTTTTGCGACTTTTTGCCAGTTAAAAATTGACGCAAATGTTCCCTTTGCAGGAAGAACGGCAAGAGGTGTCGCGAGCTCTGGTGGCAAGGCCTCCCTCCCAAGGTCCGGGGTCGCGTGTGGAAGCTGGCCATTGGAAACGAACTGAATTTGACCAGAGGTTCGGCTTGATGTCTTAAAGCTTATGTCACACTCGAGCATTCTCTGGCGTTTTAGATGTCTACAACAGCTGTTGCGAGCGCGCCAGAAGACGCCTGGCCGTTCCCTCCACCGACGACGAGGCTGTCCCAAGGCTTGGTCCAGAACTGGTTACTGTATCCACATCTGGGATATCTGGGGATGGTGGGGGAATGTTCAGATGACGTTCTACGGTAGTGTTAGCCGGATATGTTGACACCACCTCTGGTGGTGGCGTGGGGCGACCTCTGAGAATAGATTTCCTTTGAGAAAACCGTATTTTGGAAAATTTTCGCTTCTGGCTCAACTTTGAGTTAAAAATATCTTCTGGAAGCTGCAAGATCGGCACAATATATGGCCGCGCCGCTAATTTGGGACCGATAGGCCCAAAATCGTGAAATTGCCGCCACTGTATTTGTTGGCTAGTGGTGTGGGTGACACACCTCTGCATTCTCTCTACTCTACCTAATAGTCCTTTCAACTGCTTCAGACACCCAACCAGACCCCTCGCCCTCCTCTTCTCAAGATACCCAGCGACCCCCCAATCTGGAGAGTACTGTAGAGCTGGTCAGACTAGACGTCAGCCGGACCTTTCCCCAACTGGGCATCTTCCAGCCCGGCGGGCCATACTGCGAACTGCTGGTTGAATTGGTGGGAGCCTACGTCTGCTACCGAGCGGATGTTGGATACGTGGGTGCCTTTCGATTACTTTAGCTTTTGATTACTGTAGCACTGGATTGCTGTAGCTTTGGATTACTGTAGGTAGAGAACTGTAGTTGTGGATTGGATTGGACGCTGCGCTGCGCTGCCATATCCATTGTGCAAGATGCCCCTCTATCCATCCTTTAAATTGCTTTAGCTTTGTTGTACTATAGCTCTGGTTTACGGTGACTTTGGATTACTGTACCTTTGGAATACTATAGCATTGGATTACTACAACAGCTTTGGACTGCTGTAGCTTTGGATTAAGATTGGTTTCGACTACTGTAGTTTTGGGTTACTGTATATTTGGATGCAGCTGTATCCAGTCCCTGTAACTCTAGCTCCCAAGGCCTCCAAGATTCCTACAGTACCCTACGAATCCCTTTCCATTCCAGGTCCAGAGCATGTCCTTCGTGGCGGCCATCCTTCTACTCAATCTGGAGCCCTACGACGCCTTCGTCGCCTTTGCCAACCTGTTATCTCGGCCTCTGCAGTCGGCCTTGTTCCAGTTGAAACAGCCGGACATGACCAACTATTTCATAGCCTACGACCACTTCTTTGAGCAGGAGCTGCCCAAACTGCACGCCCATTTTGATAGACTGGACGTCAGGCCGGACTTGTACTTGATCGAGTGGTGAGTTTTGTGTGGGCGTAGCAAGTGCTTGAAAGTGGAATATTCTGAAATTGAGCACTCTTCGCAGGTTGTACCCCCTCTACGCGAAATCATTGCCACTGGACGTCACATGCAGGATCTGGGACGTCTACCTGAGAGATGGGGAGGACTTTCTGTTTGCCACAGCTTTGGGTGAGCGTCAGATGTGCTAGACTGTGACTGACTTTTGACTGCGTTTTGGCTGGTCGACTCAGATGGGAGGGACATGCCCCTGGGGCAAATGCGCCTAGTTTTGTTTCCCGTGAAGGCGAATTCGCATTAAAATTGGCCATTCTTAGCTTGGTGAAACCACTGTTCTGTGACATGAAACAGGAGATGTCTTGTGTGCGTTTGTTCTGACGTCACGACTTGTCGAAATCCACAAGCATGCGTCACCTTTAGGCATTCTGCGCAGCCTGCAAGACGAGTTGCTCTCCATGGACTTCGAGCAGTGCGTCCGGCTGCTGACCCACCTGCCCAGTCTCGACTCCGATTCCCTCTTCGAGGCGGTGCAACCCTTCCTCCTACCCCACTCTCAGGAGGGAGGCAGGAGAGCCTTCTCCGTCATTCTGAGAGAAATAAGCGACAGGGTGGGCGGCGTCACGGGCGTCGCGCACGTTCTGAGCGCCTCCCCAACGCCCAGCTGGAAGCACCTGCAGCAGCACTCGCGCAGGCCCAGCGACACCAGCTTGGCGAGCGTCAGTAGTCAGCTCAGTGCGGCCACTGGCAACGTGAAGATGAGCAAGAGTCTGAGTGGATTCCTGGGGGATTTATTGATCAACAGCCAGCCTCTGGCGCAACAGACACAGCAGCAAATGTCGCGCGAAAGCAGCCCGGCCAAGCCGCAGCAAGAGGCTTTGGCCTCTGAAGGAACAGCAAGCCAGAAATCCTGACGCGGACACTGTCTAGCATGTAATTGGAAACGTCACTGCTTGTCCATATCACCACAGTAGACAGTCGTGTCTACATTTGGCGGTGCTCACGAGACGCACGTTCACTGTCCTATGCCCAACTGATGGCTCACGTAAGTGTAGTATAGCGATCGAACAACCTGTTATCCATAGCACTACAGCAGTCTATGGCGCGTCTTGAGGTAGACGTTTCAGATCTACGCGAGAAAATCTGGAGTTTGGAATGTATTCGCTTGTCCGCGCGCGACGCTTGCCTTTCTATGTAGCTGCTGGTACCTAAATAGGGACCCCAAATCAAAAGATGTGGTACATACTTTTGACTGCAAGCAGTTTGATCGAATGGACGTGGCGCAAAGTGCCTGTGCGTACGCATACGCTATGTATTGTTGTCGGCTTCTGGTCGTTTCCTCTACCAATAGGCCGAAAGTTGAACTTGAGGCCTATAGCCTACGTACTGTGTATGTAAAGTCGTTAGCGTTCGCGCTTCTACTTACTGAAATTGACTGAGTGAGATGTTTGTCTTTTCTAACGTCTGGAGGTCTGGCAATCGAATCCTGCGCCGATATGAAAAGTACACGAAGTGTAGCGCGAGCCTTGGTTCGGTGTTGTATGTAGCAACCGCTTCGTTGCTGTCACATTGCTTACTGCTGCTGTGCTTCTGTATACGGTAGTATTACTGCGGTACCATTCATTATTCGACGCGCGACTGTCATCGCTGTTTCTGGTGCTATCACAGTGTTAACGCCACACTGTCCTGTATACCAGCTGCGCTGAGAAGTGTTATCCGACATCCGACCACATTGAATAACACTTTCCATGAAGGAAGGCGTTCCACTGCCCCCCCCCCCCCCCACCCAACACAAGCCACACCAAAACAGAGTACAGACAAAACTGGACCAGAAAGTATTATAACAACTCGGAGTGAACAGGCCCTGCGGACCCAACTTAGAGCTGAACGCTGATTGGTATGCGCAAGATGCGAAGCATACAGGGTTCTATGCATCATGTTGCTTCTATGTATCAATCTTCTTCTTCGATAACAGAGGCCTTTCTCTGAGCTTCCGTCAGCAGCTCTAACATCATGGAGGCTGGAGGCGCCTCCACAGCAGAACTTTGTCTCGAGTTGGCAAAGGACTCCCTTCTCAGTGCTAGAGAGACCGTCTGAGCCCTAAGAGTTCGTCTGATTTCCTCGATTTGGCTTTCTCTGACATCTGGGGCCGCTTCGGCTACTTTGAGAGTCTCAGAGCGCTTCCTGACTCGACGTTTGAATAATACGATCGAAGTGAAGACTACGCAGCCCACGTTCGAAATCATTCCGACTGTTGCGGCGAGATAGAAGGCTCCACTCAGGCGGTAGTGGTCGGCCAGCAGGCCTGAAGTCGATGGAATGTCGATGTGAATAAGCAGTGAAGAGCTGCCGCTTACCTCCAGCTTTCAGGAAGACGAATCCGCCTAGGCCATTGAAGAATCCGGTGATGTATCCAAACAGCACCGGCAACTGGCCAACGCCAAAGACGTCCACCTGCAAAACATCATGGCAGTCTCAACTGAAGACCAGTGTCACAACCACGAAAACAGTTTACATTCCATCTCTCACCAAACACGGTGCCATGGAGACCATCACAGACCCATTGAACAGTCCATAGGCGATCATCTGCCCCACGAACTGCCACTTGCCCTGCAGTAGAACGGAACCTGCCATGGTGGAGACTGTAAGAAGCCAACTGGCCATGAAGAACAGTGGTATGTTGGTGCGCTGCCAGTGGACGGCCCAGGTGGCCAGGAGACGACCCACCAGCTCTGCAACAGCAGTGATGGGTTGTCGTCACAAAGGCGTTGTAGAAGTCGAGTGGCTGCGACTGGACAGGATGATAAAGTGGGTCGCTTGATACGAAAGCAAAGAGAACGAAGAATGTGAACGTCACGGGTATAAACGAGAGAACGGACACAAAACGGAAGCTCTTATTGTCCCGAAAGCACCCAATGATGCTACTATGTAGGTAGACCGTAAATGCGCCAATAAGCCCCCCCCCCCTTCCCCGTCGCGCACTTGGGTGACATGCTGCCCAACGACGAGGGGGGGGGGGGGGGGGGGGCTCATTGAAGTTCTACGGTATTCTGGCCACAACCATATCCCAACCCGAGATGCCGTGCAGGCCAAAGACCAGGGCAGCGGTTCCATGCTGTGGTATTCCTCTCTCCACCATCAGAGGAATGATCATGGAGTAGAAGATGAATGAGCAGCCGGCGCAGAAGAATATCGACAAGCCCATGACGAGAAAGGCCCAGCTGGACCAGAGACGGCGGGACACGAAGCCCGCCAGGTGCTGGCGCCACTTGGAGTCTTCGCCTGGGGCGCTTTTCTGCGCTCGCAGAACCATGCCAGCCTGAGAAGGAGAATGTGGATTTGAGGATTAAAGTTTGAGTTCAACTTGGCGTTATTGAAGGAAGCTAAAGTTATTGGAGGCGCCAGGGGAGTGGAGTATTCACCTACGGTATGTTGTGTATGATTTTGTGTCCTACTCGTATTTCTAACTTTCTATCAATAATTTTGATTTGGCACTTTGAACTTACCGCGGAGCACTGAAGAAGGAAGCCAGCATTGAACAGCATGGATCCTCTCCATCCATAGTGGGCGACCAACCATGCGAGAACAATTGGAAAGAGGAATCTTCCCAAACCGGGTCCAATCATCACTGTACCCATCGCCAAGTTTCTATACTTTGAAAAGTATTCCGGTTGAACGGAGATGGCCGCGGTTCGGATCAGGCCCATCCCAATGCCTGTAAGGATTCGAATTAATTATTACTGACAATAGCACAATTCCGAAATCTTCTCAATTGTACTAACCCATGGGAACGCTCAACAAGATGATTTGAAGCATGTCTTTAGCGAGAAACGTGATCACGAATGGGACAGCAGCTATCAAGCCGCCTGCCTCCGTCGAACGCCTTCCTCCAACCAGCTTGAAAGTCGCCCCAGCGATGGGACCTGCAACATTGCACGCTGACTCTTCACGTATTCTTTACAAGTTTCGTACAAGTAGGCTTATGCTTGTGAATACGCTAATAACCATCCCACTTCCCCAACTTCTGTGCCATGCTCTCCAGTGCCGTCGTGGAGAGTGGGGCTTATTGGGAGTCCTTACGGTAGTCCTAATGCTTCAGGAAGCTCGCCTGAGATCAGGGAGGCGGCGTTGAGCAGGGCGAAGACCGTGGCCGCCTCGTCATGTGTGGCGTCCATCTCGTGCACGTAGTGGAGGTGGTAGACGCTGAGCGCAGGGCGCAGTCCAGACTCGATGCACATGGACACGAAGCAGGCGCCTGCGAAGACGCGGATTACTATGGAGGCGCTTCTGATTTGGGTTACTGTAAAGTGGTTACTGGTTACTGTACATGTACTGACTGTACTTGCTGGTTACTGTAACTGTTTAGGTCGTTACTGGCTATACCGTAAAGTAAAATGCCGTTAGATTCAAGGAAGGAGGCCAACCTAGGGCCGCCCACGACCTGCCGGCGTCTTTCGGCTCCTGTGTGGACATACCACAGATATTCTTTGGTCATCGAAGCGTTGAGAAAACTGCTCCCTACAATATGCTTGCAGACTGGATGTTGCAGTGGCCCGCCGTCAGTAGATAAGCATGCATTCAGTAAAGCGTAAACCGGTTTGTGGAGATGCTGACTCGCAGCTAAGGGCTCGTTTCAGCTATCGTTTCGCACTTTACAACTCTGCGTTGAACTACACGCTAAGCGTTTTGAAGCTGTTGCCCAGATGTGACGGCCGGCGCTTTGAAGTTGCGCAACTACCGTCGTTAGAGCATCTTTGGGCGCGAGATAGACCGGCCATAGCGCTGCCAACACAAAAGTGGACTTTCAACCTTGTGTTGTCCTGTGAAACTACATACAAGCGGCCCTGTCCGCATTTGAGTCTGCTTTGCAGCTAAGAATAGGCTGGCCCAGTTTGGCAGACCTGTGCGCAAGCTGAAGAAGAAGCCAATTTGTAGTCGAATTCCCTATTCTTTTCCAGCTACCGCTGACGCGAGTACGTAGTACGTACGCTCATCCGACAACTGAATCAACATGCTTGATGCTTGATTATCCCTGCTGCGTGTGTAGCCCTAGTGTGCTGCGGATTAGCAGGAATTCGGGCCCGGGCAGCGTCGAGTGCCCTTGGCAATTCCTGACGCGTCGCACTATATGTATTCGCTGTGTCGCGTTCTGGCGCTTCTTTCCGCTGCTCCCTTGCCGCCGGCGCGCTCGGAAATTGCCTTCCAGCGACGACGGCGGCGGCGGCGCTTATCTTTCACCGAACCTAACCAACCCTTTGTGCGTCGACCTAATCACTCACATTCCCCTCCAGCAGCCGCCCAAACGCTGTTTGCCGACGACAGGTTGGCCGGCAGATAAATGCAGGGAACATAATCCGCCGCCAGCGCTGTTTTAGCTGCTGGCGGAAAAAGTGTAACCAACCTAGCGGACGGACGGGAGTCCATGGACGCTATAGTCGATGAGCTAACGGCTGTTTGAGTGTTAACGGAAACCAATAGTACCTACTACCTAACCTACCTACAATGTAGCGCCAGAATACTGTCGCTATCGCTACATCTCTGGCTACGTTACTGTCGTGCTCGCCAAAACATGTACGCGAGGGTCGCTCTTTGTTCTCCGGGACGCAAGCAGCCACTAATTACTGTGTGGAGTTGGTACATATGTGACATTTCCATGGCAACTTGAACTGAAGTTGGAGACATCCCTTGAGAAATTAGGTACATAGGTTGTCAGGCCCTGTCAGGAGGCTACCACACCTAGATTCCTTCCATTGAAAAGGTCACGGGAACAATCTTTCCTCATAACAATTTCATAATCTGTCTGTCCGTTCAGCCAGGTTCGTAGGTAGTCTTGCCGGCGTTCGCCTGTACGCGCCTGCTCTTCCACTCGTCCTGCTGTGTGTTGCACGCGCCGGCGCAATTCACAAAGGCTAGTGTCGAACCGTGCGAGAAGGAGAGCCCAGTGCGTGTGCGCGTGCGTGCCCGCCCAGACTTTGACAATGGCGGCTCTTGCGGCGCAAGTGTATGTCATGAGTGTCAGTCAGGGCGAGTGCTAGACGGCCACCTAATGCACAGAGAACTATTGGCTTTCCTTTCGTCACCAGGCGAATAGCTAAGGAAGTCGCAAGTCCACACGAAAGGGCAGTTACCTGCTGGTTGATCGAGACGAGAACGACACAAGCCTACTTGTTGACCAACCCTGAACTCTGACTGAAGCGCCATGGGCAGCCTAACCAAGAGCGGTGAGCATAGAATCCACATTTATCGACGTATCCGCATGTTGAGAAGCGTCATCATAGAGAGCGCTACCATAAATCCGAATTACATAGGTGTATTGTACCGTACGTGCCTTGAGGTCCTTATCTACACACTCACGCTACCTGTGTCTTCAACTCGTACCTATTTGCAACACCGATCCAAAACTCAACATCTCTCACCTAGATTTAGTTCCAATGAAATCAGACTGATGGAAGTTTCATCAAAGTGCGCGTACCTGTAACTGTATGCGTCCATTGCGAATCCTTCTCTTCCTCTCAGAGATCAAGGAGCTGTTCGAGCAGTTCGACCTGAACGGCGACGGCCAGCTGACGTATGCGGAGCTGAAGAAGGTGCTGAAGAAGCTCAAGATGAACCCCACCTCGGCCATGGTCAAGAATCTCATCAAGGTCGCCGACAAGGACAGTGGGTCACTTTGCTAGTTGCTGCACTGTGGCACTTTCACGCCTTCAGAGGTGACGCATGCGCTTCACACCCCTCCCCCCTCCTCGCCCCCCGGTGTGAGAGTTTCCGCTGAAACAAAGCGCTCGCTGGCACCTTTTACGGGGCGCTGTTGTTGACAGGATGTCTTGCTTTGTGTACCTACAGAAACATAAAAGGGCGTCTCTTTTGGCTAAGTAGGTGTTCACTTTAGGAAGTGCAAGCGGCTGTGAATGACACACGAGCATACAACGTTGTGTATGCTGTAACTGTAAGCGAAAATGTGTTTGCTCGCAGCACTGAGATACCTCGCTTCCGGCTCAAAAGCCTCATCAAGAGGTTTGCTCAATTTTGACTCAGTACAGCGTTCAGCCTGTCCAGAATTCAAAGATTAATTGAGCGAATACTACAAAAGTCTGTTCAACGTGTACAATACGCATATTCCGACTTTCAGACTCGGGCACGATATCCTACGAGGAGTTCTACGCCTACATGAGCGCGCCGCCGAGAAAGCAGCCTGAGAACACGGAGCTTCGGAAGAGGTTCGAGATGTTCGACCAGGTACGTTGATCGTTCCACCTTTGCCTGTGTAGATTGTAGCTACTACTACCTACTTATGTATATTGGATTGCGCTCTTGCGCTACACAGCAGCTAGTCGTTGCACTGATTGTAGGGGGTCGGCAAAGGCGGATATTTCCATCTTGTGTTAAAGAGTATCGTCTACCGACAGACATTGAACTCAGAGCCAGCGTCTGTTGGAGTTGGGTTGAGGGGGGGGGGGGGGGGGAGGGGGGGCGGAATGCGTACAGGCTTAGAGTAAGGATACTGTATGACAAGACAAGCGAAGCGAACATTCATCAGTCCAATTCATCTATCAACTTGCAGGACGGGGACGGGGCGATCACGAAGGAGGAGATGTGGGCGATCACGTCCAGACAGCCCGAGTACTCCGACTTCTCCATGGACGTCATTGAAGCCGCCTTCCAGGAGGCCGACCTCAACAACGACGGCAGGATCACTTACGAGGGTGGGTGGGAAGAAGCACCGGGTGTCCTCCCGCGAGTCCAGCCGCCCTCCCCTTTCACAGGAGCTGCGGTAAACTATGCGCGGTGGAACCTACACAGATTAAAGCCTAATGTCTGGAGACATCTGACGCCAAATGACAACTTGCTACACCAATTCACGCGGAAATGGCGATGCGAAACGCAAAATTGGTCAATGTAGTCTGTGCGCAATCTGTGCGAAATGAAGTTGTCTGAGCTTGCTGTGGAGGAGGGGGGGGGGGGTGCGGAGCTGGATTTATGGAACACCCCAATATTATATGTAGTTGCGCTGCTTCAATCTTCATCGTGCGACCTGCTCATTCATCTCCCCTTCCACCGAACCGTTCTTCACGTGAAATTCAATCCAAAGTTGCCTGACAAACAATATTTAGAAATCCTTCAGAGTTTGTCAAAGCGATGGGGCCGTGACGCTTTGCCCGCTTGTGATGTTGATTGATTGCCTCTTAGCCAGTCAGTCGTTGTGATTCCGCGAAGTGTTTGTATTGTAGGTCTGTTCCGTGATCGCAGTCGCACTCCTGTCGTTGATTTGAGCGTAATTTTGAGTGCGCGAAATTGTAGAAACGCTAGAAACCGCAATGTGCCGTGTGTGACTCACACAACAAAGATGCCCGCTACCGCAAATTTTCGTAGTTTCGAAATCCTGTCGTGCCAGTGCGTGCAGTCACCCGCATATCACCCTTTTGGTTCTCCAGAAGTAGGTAGCTATTAGGATGACAATCACACCAAACCGAACAGTAGAGCCCTCATAGAAAGGGTTTCTAGGACTAGAAGTTCTTCCAACCTAAATACCGTATACCACCAGATCTTGCATCAGTGACAATTGGAACGTTGGCTGGTGTCATGCGTCAGACGATCTTGCAGTTCTATGTCTAGGTAACCGACTCTAAGGCTACAGTACTTCCACTGAGGTCACTACAGTACACTTGACGCGAAGCCTACAATCGCGCTTGACCATCTTCGGCTATTTCTGGCTTCCGGTAATCACTGCGCTGACGAATTCCTTGGGACTCATGCCGGCCTGAAGGTAGATACGGTAAATGCACCACTCAAGCCTTCCACCAACCAGCAAAACCCTTACAGAGACTTCGTGCCAATGATACTTACTGTAGCAGAAAGACGACCCAGTTTCGCAATTCAATCTAGAAAACTTTGTGCGCAATTGCACTCACACTATGGGCGAGCGAGCCGATGATGACGCCGTCGTTTTCCTGAATGGACAGTGCAATGGCGAATTGTTGACTAACTTTTCGCAGCAATGGTAATCACTCGGAACCTCTTTGCTCAGGATGGCGATGGCCTGTGCCAGATCGGCCACGGGAACACCGAACTGAAGGTAAAAGGAAGGCGCTACTATGTATTTCTTTTGATTCTGCGACTGATGTTGCAAGTTCGAGCTACTGCTTGCTGTAATTGATTTGCAATGTTAGGTTTTACGCTGCGGGTACTCACGTATGTAACTGACATACTTGTGGATTACTGGACGGATTGCAGTGTGGTATTCCTTAAGCAGTCAGGGTGGAATGCTGGAAACCGCAACTGAAACTGGAAACTGGAGCAGTATTACAGATACCGTAAATGATGGAGTGATGGCGGTAATACCCCACTCCACACTAGGCTGAGGACCGCTTGTGGGAGTATTGCGGTACATGCATGTACCGCGTACGTAAAACGATGCTACGGATACAGCAATAACCAATGGGCGACCTTGTCCGCGTGGACGACCCAGCTCTTGGGGTACTGGGGCTCCGAGACGCCGGCTGCGATCGCGGTCACCTTCTTGCCGGCATTCATGTTGGCTCTGCGTGGGTACACTGGTCGCGCGGCTACAACAACCACTGTCTTCTCGCTCTCGCTCGCTCACTTTGGAAAAGAGACCTTTATTACTGCGCTGTGAAGACACAAGACGCACAGGAAAGGCGAGCAAGAGGTTACACAGTGTCAAGACGGTAGTTTGGAGCAACAGAAACCAGTCGGCTGCGAAACTCGGCTGTCGTCAAGTGGGGCCGTCGCCTGCGTCTAGGCTAAGCTGTCAAGAAGTCGACCACAGCACACTAAACGGAAGGATCGTCGAGCGCAAACTTCCAATTGCCAAGTGTTGTAGGCGGGCACACGCACAGAGTGCCAACCAAAGCAGTGGTTGGACGGGACGGCACGTTTGCGAACGACCACGGTCGGAATGGTGCGACTGTCTACCGCTTACGACGAGACATCCAATTCATGTCAGTTCGTTGACAGATTTATACACTCGAGGCGAACGATCACTGGAAAGTTTGCAGGTTTGCAGGCTTTTGAACATCAAATTAGGTAGGTGTGTGTGTTAACTAACGTTATGTTGGAGTATCACCATTGTGCCAAGTCTATTCAAGACAAGCCGAGCATAATTTCTCATCATGTGAACGCGAGCCACCAAGAATCTTGCGGCTGCGCTGACATGTTTAGCAGACTGGGGCTTTCCTTTCTGCAGTAGCCTTCTTCGGTTGCTGCCATTGATCGTCAGCATAACTTTCGATTGCCGTGTGCCTATGTTACCACTTCTAATTCGGGTGGTTGCTGCAACGGTTTCGGTTTAACCAAGCTGCACTTGCAAGAAATCATAACCGACAATCGAAGCTGGCCAATTGCGAAACGAATCGCCTAACGCTCTTCCGGCAGTTTGCGCGGATGTCATTTGGCGAGACACAGAACAACTATGTGTGATTTCTACCTAATTGAAGGATGCAGTGTTTAGCGAACCTAGGTAGGCTTAGTGCAGGGTTCCACTATAATCTGACCTACTTAGGCTGACTGTCTATCTTTTCTTAACCAATTCTAAAGTCCTAGGAAAACTTGTGGCGGCTGTTCTGTCTTTAGATGACGAGGTCCCACAGGCCTCCAACCTCGATGACCTTCTCAATGAACTCCTTAGGAGTCATGCCCATCTGAAGCGGACAACAGCACCCAACAGTTGCACTTTGGCTACAATTTGTGTACCAGTTGCCTATTAGCCAAATGTGTGCCAAGAGACAAAGATCCTCGTCCGGCAGACAAATGTTGGTTGCCTGGCGGACATATAATGCAAAAGTAGAATTGAAAACATCCATGCCGATTCGTTCAGGTTTTACGCTGGCCCACTTTTAGGCAACTTTTCGAATGGCATTTTCAGGTTTCGTCAACACATGTCACTCACCCCGAGTCCCGCAATTCCAATCATCAGAGCGTCGTTGTCCTGAAAATGGCGTGCAATAGACTACCTACCTAATTTAGCGTACCTACTATACAGTACGGCACACTGCCGAACCGACTACAGGAGCCGATTGCATCAACGTATAATCCCTTTTACAATTCATCACAATATGGGCAGGAAATGGTTCTTTCACAAAGTTTTTCGAACACTGACTTGTTTTCTTTCAGATACTTCTGTTCTGTAATTTCGAGACATTTTGCACAGGATTCAATGAGTTATCAACTTGTGTACAATTCATTACAATTGTGGGTGAAATCGGCCACAGTGCATGCGTTGTAGACACAGCATAGCATACCTCTGCGGTCAGTATGGTGATGCAGTCGGTCAGCTGCTCCACGGTCACACCGTACTAAAACAGGAGGCAAGTTTTGCATCGCTTGACTTGCATCCATTGCCTGTGCATACAAGGATTACGTGCAGGAGCCCCTGCATAGAAGCACTCCGACCCGACTCAGGAATAGCAGATGGAGGTATTGCGTCGCCTGCTGCGCAACAGATCGTCCGCGCGCCGCGCGACAGACCGTCGGAAAACTCAATATGGATAAACCCAGCGACTGGCAGTGTCAAGCTTCAACCCGCCGGCAACCGGCCCGGCTGCAGCCGGTGACGGGTGCCCATCTCTAGTACACAACGCACGGCACTCGACAAAGAAATGGGCGCGCACAGCTGGCTGGCTATCTATGCGGTAGATCTAGACACGCGCGCCACGAAACACGCTTACGCAATGGAGTGTCCGCACCAGCAGAGCGTGGGAACGAGAGAGCGCGAAACGGAAACAAAGACGAACCAATTACTGCAGCGACTTAACCCTATGGAGAATACCGGCGCACTACAGTAACGTATTACTACAAAACACATGGGCGCGAAAACAGAGAGAGAGAGAGAGAGAACAGTAGACGAAAACACACAAAGCGATTGCACACCGTGTACAATAGGCAATTTTACCACACAAGATTCACCGCAAATCCCGCCCGAACATGACTTTAGAGGACACGATACGGAAATCAAATTTCCCGCACCAACAAATGCCGGCGCACAGCAGAACTGTACCGCGGTCGTACCTGGTCGTAATAAGTAGATAAAAGAAACCTCTGTGCGACAGCAGTTGTTGTTGAAACTTCCTTACCAGTGCCGACTTCGTCTGTCTGCAGCGCAGAACCAATGCCGGCTTCGTCTACAGTGCAGAATACCCGAAATTGGATATTGCACCGAAGAATTCCCACGCTTTGGGTTTCGACAACACATGGTTAAGGTGCCCCAATTGTCGACGAAAAGTCGCAAATCCTGGTCCGCATCGCAAAACGAGTGCCATATTCGGAATCAGCGCCCTCGAAAGCACCGGAATCGACTTCAACTGTGATTCTGTCAACAGAGGTGTACTTCGAATTTTTGACGCGGCCGTGGGTACGGTAGCCGGAAAAATATTTTTGAAAATCGGTTCCGTATCACTTTTCGACGGGGAATCACGTGGTGGACCCCACTTAGCCATTAAGAGTCGCATTCGAGCGTTACAGCAGCCCAAAGTCGAAAAGTGCCGAAAATAAGTCAACAGAGGTGTACTTCGAATTTTGACGCGGCCGGTACGGTAGCCGGGAAAATATTTTTGAAAATCGGTTCCGTATCGCTTTTCGACGGGGAATCGCGTGGTGCAGTCCGTTTTGACCTGCCGGGAAGCAATCGAGTGTTACAACAGCCCAAAGTCGAAAAGTCCCAAAAATCGGCCAAAATCGCAGGCCGTTGAATGATATTATCTGAAGATCCGCTCGGTCGATTCCGGCGCTCTTGGTGTCAAATGATAGCAAATCGATAGGCGCAGACCGCGTCGAAGAGCTTAGAACGATTTTACACCGGAATCTCACAACTCGATTTTTTACACCGAAATTTCACACCTCCGAAATTTTCTTTTGTCCATAACTTCCGCGTGGGACCACCTAGGAAGCTGCGGTTTCTTTTCCAAGGTAGATATTCTCGAGGACTATAACATATCCAAAACTCACCAAAATCGACCAAGTATTGCGACAGTTATGGAGCGGTAAACTTTTCCGTAGTTCAAAAAAACGCTGTTTTTTTAGTTTTTTGATTTTTTCTCAAAAATTTTCCACTACGCGAAAAAAATGAAGGTGCGTCCACACCTACTATCCCTCGAGAGCTATCGATTAAACAAAACCGCGTCCAAATCGGACGAAGCACGCGCGAAAAATCTTGGGTACAAACTTTATGAAATCGGTGCCTCTACTATAGCCCTCCGCCCTTTTAGGGTCGGAGTGCTAAAAATCGGTTCCGTATCACTTTTCGATGGGGAATCACGTGGTGGACACCATTTAGCCATTAAGAGTCCCATTCTAGCGTTACAGCACCCCAAAGTTGAAAAGTGCCGAAAATGGGTCAAAACCGCCATAATTTGTCCAGTCATAACTTTAAATTGAAACGGTCAATTCCGGCGATTTTGGTCTCAAATGAAAGCAAATCGATACGCCTTTCGCGCTGGAGGGTATCCGCCGCGATTCTACACCGGAATCTCACAACTCGATTTTTTACACCGAAATTTCAAAAAAAATTTTTTTTCTTTTGGCCATAACTTCCGCACGGGACCACCCAGGAAGCTGAGGTTTCTTTTCCGGGGTAGATATTCTCGAGGACTATAACATATCCAAAGATCACCAAAATTGACCAATTAATGCGAAAATTACGGATGTCTAAACTTTGCCGTAGTTCAAAAAAACGCCGTTTTTTCAGTTTTTTGTATTTTTCTCAAAATTTTTCCACTACGCGAAAAAAATGAATGTGCTTCCACACCTACTATCCCTCGAGAGCTATCGATAAAAAAAAACCGTTTGCAAATCGGATCAACCACGCAAAAGTTATCGTGGCAAAACGGATTATGAAATCGGTGCCTCCACTATAGCACTCCGCCTTTTCAAGTCGGAGTGCTAACAAGCTGGAATCCAAAAAAACCCCCCCCCCCCCCCCCCCCCCCCCCTAGCCTCGCGACCAATCGCAACTATGTGTACAGATAACCGTATCGTGGTAATAGCTGCATTTGAATTGTGGTACACGTTTTCAAGATACCTTCGCTAGATGCGGCTAATTATGCGAATGAAATTCACTATACTGTTCACCAAGATTTGCCAGACACAAAGTATGGGTTGAACTTTTTACACACACAGCTTGTTGGCACTCCGCCCCGACGAAGTCGGCGGAGAGCAGTAGGCAACCGGAGGGAAGGTGCTTTCTACGTGCTCGCTTAACTTTCGCTAGGAGTAACCGATTTTGAAACGGTTTTTTGCGTTCGATAGCCCTGGTGGATGCGCAGGCCGCGTGCTATATGAGAAAATTCCGGTAATGGAAAAATTTTTTGAAACTTCAAAAATTCAAATTTTTACTAAGTAAAAAAAGTTCTGCGCGCGGCCATTTGCGCTGTACGTGACCAAAATTCGTCATTTTTGGATATGTTGTAGCCCTTGGGGAGACAGACTTGGGAAATCAAAAATTGGAAAATTTGGACGCGCCGCGTCGGAGATACGGTAGATTCAAATTTTGAGAACCCGTTTCAGGCCGTTCAAAAAATCATATCTCGCGATTTACTGGGCCGATCGTGCTGAGATAAAATTTCCGGCCGGCGTCTGGATTCGCTCTTTCATTTAACACCGAAACCGGCAAAATCCATCCAGCCGTTCGTGAGCTAGGCGGGGGCAATGGGTTTCCGTTCGGGACCAAATTTGGGGATTTTGGGATTTGGACGGTTTTTTCGCCGGAACGCGTGGTTCTACCGGGAAACGGACACCGCCAGTCGATTCTACGCTAAAATCTGGTCCGGAAACATAATTTTTTATTTTTCGAGCTACCGTAACCCGGCCGCGTCGAATTTTTGAATCCCGGGCCGAAATTTTCAAAATCGAGTTCACAGTTGGTTCGGGGGTTTTCGGGGTCGGGGAGTTCGAATTTCGCGTTAGTTTTGCGATTACTGTTCACTTTCGACCCTTTTCGGATGGTTTAGGGTGGGTTTGTGGCAAAAATTTGAAATCCCGTGTTGGACCTATTATTTCCGCCGTCCAACTACTCCCGCTCATCGCCCATTCGTCTTCCCTTTCCTTTTGCTTTTACGCCGTTTGAATGTCGGTCGCTCGATGTATATGCGTATAATCTCGCTCCCTTCCTGTTCCAGGCTCCGTTCGTTCGTGGTGCTACATATGTACTTCGCCATTTCGTCTTCCAGTTCTACAGTGTCGTCTCTTCGCCTGATCCATTTCGCCGCCGCGTCAAGAGCGCCAATTCGAATCTTTGAAGTGTGATTACGCCGTCGCCGAAGATTTTCCGAAGAGCCTTGTATTGCATTATTGAGAGTTTCCGAAAGTTTGATTGCCTTTGATTTACTTTGATTCCCATTTCGCCGTAAAAGTGAAACCGCCGTACAAGTGTATCGTGTGTAACGCTTTTGTTTCGTTCGCATACGCATTCGTGTGAAGAGTGGCGCCTGTGGAAGCTGGGGTCGTGTGCGAAGTCGAAGCGCCGCCTACTCCGAAGCGGCGCCGGACCGACAATTCCGCCGAATCGCCTTCTTCACGAACACAGAGCGGTCACAACCGGCGACGATCTCGAGGGCAGTTTTGTCACTTTTGCATATAGCTTTTGGTTTTGCCGTTGCCATCGGGGCCAGTGGGTCGCTGATCCGTGAGAGCGACGCTAGTCCCACAATCGTGGCGTGACCTTCATTCGTCACAAACTCACAGCTTCGACCGAGTGGCCACTAGCCGGGCGGGCCACCTTCTAGACGACGGCGGACGATCCCAGGAGCGAGGAAAGCTGAGACGGGCTGATCACCCCCAACAGTTGGAACTCCAGGGGTTTGAAGCTGTCCGAAGGTTAGCGGGCACTTTGGCGAGTTGCCATGTTTTTGTGGGCCGGCCGGGACTGAGAAGTCAGCCTCACGTTGACGGTGATAAGCTGTGCTTGCGAGAGTCCTCCGAAATGAACCGGAGCTGCATATGTAGAAGCGAGATGCGTGCCGGGTCGTCCTCGTGTGTGGAGAGCGGTAGTAGTATGGAGTTGGGAAGGCGGAAAGCGCGCCGCTCTTCAAGTAAACGGGGGCACGGCCCCAGGCACGGGTGCGCGCAATGCGCAGAAGAAGTGGGAGAAGTGGGAGAAGAGGAGACTAACGCGAGCGGGAGGAGAGTAGGCAGGGGCCAAGCTGCTGCTGGAGCCTGTCGGGACCAACCTCTCGTCAGTTGCCAAGGGGTCGAATCTCGCGTGGAGTCACGGAAGTCGTTTGATGTAGCGTCCGAGCGGCACCACTCCAACAGCGCCGTATGGGGGCGTCGGAGGCCCCCAGGCCTAGAGAGGCGGAAGCTTAGCTCGTCAGGATTGCGCATCGACTTTGCCCACTCCCAGTCGGGGCCCCTGTTCAGTAGCCAGTGTCATCAAGTCGCCGAAATCCGAAGTCTCGAGCATACCGCTACTAAAAGCAGGGCAATGCGCCGGCAGTTTGAGTATGTGTGTAGGCAGATCGCAATGCTGTATGTGACAATGCAGATCTCATACTATTTGGTGATGGGCTACGCGTTTTATTGGCAAGCAGGGGGGAAGTTCGACATTCCCATTTTCAATCCATCGATTCCTCCTCCAATGCCTCCCAATTCCACCGGCCAAAACCCAGTCAAATCGAACTTTCCCAGTCAAAATCGCAAGACGTCGCCAAATACCGTATGCCTATTACCAACAGGCAAATCGCCCAACCAAACGGTGGGAACCGAGGTGCGATTTGACGCGCCTACCGCATACAATTCGAATTCGACTGCTGCCAATACCCAACCAACCGGGAAGTCAGTCCAGTTTGTCAGCCAAGGGTTCCATCAGAAATGCCAAACAGAGCTGCCGCAAAGTACTACGAACAGCCACAAATGCCTGCAAAACGACAACAAACCATCGAAAAAGAAATCCAAACAGCGAGAACAGCAGGCAGAGGTTATCCATCCTGAAGATACCGATCGCTCACTGTTGCTGGTAGGGCCGGGCAAGGCATCCTCAGAAGAGCAAGGAGAGAAGGCGTTGATGATAGGCGAAGAAGACGAGGGCTACCCGACTCTAGTACACGACACTCCGGGCGACCTAATACCTGAGGATACGTTTAATCCTCCGGTTCCTCCCATGATGTTTGTCGATTTGAGGAGGAGAATCCACGCTGATTGGCCCCCGGACCATCCATTGAAAGCTAGACGTACGGCCTCGTCGACCTCGCCAAGACCACCCCCACCTTCTTTCAAGCTCCTGGAAATCCCAGAACCACCCAAGAGGCACCAATTCTTTGCTCCAGCCCAATCTGGCTCGACCCATTCAGCTGAGGTTGAGAAGCCTAGCACTAAGGAGTCGTTGTTGCCACAGCAAGTCCAAGTGCTGACAGGGGGGAACGACGTCTCTCCTCTAGTCGGCCCAGTTCCATCTGGGTCCCACGGCCTCCAATTCAGCAATGCCGAACAGACACCGCAACTCCAACTACAATCTGAAACAATTCAAGCGGTGAGAACCAGAGCCCAAGTAGCAGCACAGGCAGCTCAAGCTGACAAACGAGACAAAGACAAAGACAAAGGCAA
>JASAMZ010009994.1:0-11354 GCA_030248115.1 Linhomoeus sp. GSCO2_2
CATTCACAATCAGTGGTTGTATCATTTATATTATTGTTATATACTATTACCATTAATTGCAGCGTCAGTTTTCGAACAAGGAAGGCCATCGCTCTGTAATCGAGAGGATTGCAAACGAAGACGTCCCAAGAGAGTTCGCGGACCTTGTGCAATTCAAATTCGGCAAAATATGCAACAAGCAGGAGCTGCTTACGTCTAGACTTCAATTTTTGAAAGCGCAGTACAGGTGAACTACGCTGATTTTGAGTCCGGTTATTATTAATAATACTATCAATTGATAATTAATTAAGAATAGCATTAACGTCAATGTTGCCGTTATGTTAACAATACAAAACAAGGGAAACGTGCAGGAGAGCCTGCAGTGAAGCACTCCGACCAGAACGGGGGAAAGCAGACCGCCACTCACTTATCATGAGAAATAAGGCCGATTTCCGCCCAAAGATTCTCCACAAATTCCGCCGGCGCGCGAGTTTCAGAGTACGCATATTCCCTCCACCTACAAGGACCGGCCGGCGCGCGGCAGAACACCGAAATCCTGTAGACAAGGCCGAATTGAGCCCAAAATGCGCCATTTCGCTTCGATTCAACAAGTAGCCGGCGGCAAAGATTCGGGGCTGCGCCAATCGCAGACTCGCCTTGCCATTTTGGACGGGAAGAATTGACAATTCATGCGCAAATGCTTCCTTTACCACACCATCTTTCCGCACTGCATTTCCTCAATTCAGAAGTTTGAATGCGCGCGCAAATTTAAGTTACAACATAGTTTGAGGAGAGTACGGTAAAAGTTGCATTCAAATATGAATGTCGGCATTAGGAAAGTGGATGTTTGAAGGCAAAATCGACACAAAATGGAGAAAACCAATAGCAAATTCGCGTTCCTCGTCGCGAAATACCCTAGAATCGACATTACAAACGTTCCATCACCTCACTTTCAGCTTCGTCGACGTAGGGCTTCGGTAGGTCGAAAATCGGCAAAAACTCGCGAATCTTGATCCGAAACGCCAAAATAACGCCAGATTCGGCATCAGCGACCTCGAAAGCATCGCAGTCGACTCCAACATTGATTTTGTCCTCGGGGGTGGAAATTCGAATTTTGGACGCGGCCGGGGTACGGTAGCCGAAAAAATATTTTTGAAACTCAATTCCGGATCAGCTTTCAACGGGAAATCGCGTGGTGCTGTCCATTTGGCCACAAATCGTCGCAATCGAGCGCTAAAACGGCCGAAAGTCGAAAATCGGCATTTTCGGTCCCCGACGGCGACCACTTGCAACCACAGAACTCAGGATTTCTGCCGCGGATTTCAAAGATTTTGGTCTTAAACGAAAGAGAACATGATAATCTTGCCGATTGGAGATATCTGGCCCGATCCAACAACTCCCTGATTTACTAGGATTTTTTAAAGGCAAATTTTTGTCAAAAAACCGCTTTCGGCTACCGTAACCCGAGAACGCGTCGGCCGATTGACTCGGGGTTTTTTTTCCCCTGTTCGTCTCGGCGAGGGCTATAACATATCCAAAGGGCATCAAAATCGGACCACTATTCCAGAAATTCCAGCTGGGTGAACACCCTCCCAGTAAGTAAAAATTCAAATTTTTGAATTTTTCTCAAAATTTTTCCACCACGCGAAAAAAACGAAGGCCCGAGCACCCCTACTATCCCTCGAGAGCTATCGATTAAAAAAAACCCCGTCCAAATCGGATGAGAAATGAGGCACGAAAGTGAGTGGCAAAAATTTTGATCGGGAGCAGCTCCACTATAGCACTCCGCCCCTTTTGGGGTCGGAGTGCTAAAAACTGAATAGAATTAATGTTCCGTTGCCTTCCATTCTAAGCGTAGTTCAATTGGCGCTTTTTCAGGTTGCTTAGTCGTTTGAACTGCCTTGAGCAGCAAGTTGAACTGTGGCGAAAACCCGAAAGCGTCAAACACCTCGAAGATTACATTCAGGCCTATAAGGTACATACATGCATGAGGGGCGCTTAGAGGATCTATCGCGGTCGCCTAGATAACTAAAGGTGGACTTATATTCAGAGGGAAACTGGCCCATCCTTAGAAAGCCGTATAAACCGCCTTGCGGACAACTTAAACGCTGTTGGGCTTCAGTACGCCGGTTCTGGTGAGATCCAAAACAATAATGGATTCTCAATGGATTATGTTAAAGAATTCATCTTCAGATTACGAGAAGCGCAAAGAGCTGCACGACGCCAATGACGAAGCTACCGATAGGTGGAACAGAGTGTCGAGGGACTTAGACAACTTGTCTTCCAGGCTGGATGACACACATGACAAATGGATGAACTACTTGGCTGCCTACGGCTCTCTTTTGACAAAAATTCAAGAAGCGGAGAAGGAAGACGACTCAATCCGTTTAGAAGTGCGTCGAAGCTTGCAGGCCGCTACAAACACCTTGACACACAAAACGCAACTTGCCACGATTTTAGACGTACAATCGACTTACCCAAGACTACGAACGAACTCTCCATTTGGCAGAAGAGCTTCAGCCGCTGGTGGGCATGCGTGCTGCTGCTGAAATCCAGGACCAGCGCAGCCATCTCATCTCCTTCTGGAATACCCGCGAGAAGGCAAGTATCTGTATCTGCGTCCGCTCGCCGACAGGCTTATAGTGGCGGAACGGGTCAAATCACTCTGTTACAGATGCGCAGGCCGAATCGGTTGTTGGTCGATCTGGAGCTCAGCCCGATGGCCGACAGCGGGCCGCCGTCTTTCCAGAGCCCCGCTTCGACCGTTTCGCACGTCTCAAGGGTGATCATTGGAAAAGACGGCAGAACGTCCGTTATTCCCGATGTTCTGCATTTGGTTGAAGCCGATTCCTATAGTATACGATTTGAGGCATTTCCGCGCTTGCAGCCGATATTTACGTCACCCTCTACGATGAGCACTGTTCTATCTCCCTGTCCTGTCTGATTGGATTTTCGATATCCGACTTCAGCTACTCTGAGGAGTCGATACATCGGACGGTGCGCATCGTCAAGGAGTCGTCTCACGAGGTCGAGGGGCGCATAGCAACGGAAACGGCACTTGTAGTGGAGAGCCCGGTCTTAGCCGACGCCGACAGCGTGGCTTCCACGCCGAAGCTACAGAAACGAGCCCTACATCTGCCCACTCCGGAAGGTAGAAGTTGCAGTACAAACAAACTCATTTCGAGCCTTGGGCGGAAAGCGCGGCGAAAGCGCTATTCAGAAACGGCAGCGAAGATGCTAAGACTGGACAGCCAGAACCTGGCGCCTCCAAAGACGCCGGAAGTCACCACCCGACTGTCCTCGCCTCGTCGCGGCCACAACTTTTACGTTGCAAGTTTCGCACCAAGCGACAGCCGTGCGGACGACGAAGTCAAGACGGTGCGGCCTACAAACTGTTGCGCTGCGCCCCAAATGCATCTAGTTTGCCGTACTTTAATAAAATTTAGTTAAATAATGCAATATATCAATTTGATATAATTTAATTCTTTAACGTCCTTAACTTAATTTTTTTTAAATTTTGAAATGGTTTAGTTGAATAAACTTTAAGCTTTAACTTAACTTTAATTTACACTTAACAAATAGTTAGTCAATTCTAAAAATAAGTTAATTACATTAAATTGCTTCAGTGTGCCTGCGTGTGGACATATAAGTCGTTGCCTCTGTTCAGTACGTCCTTGAGGCGGACCTTCCCGAGACGGTGGTCACCAAGGAGGAGGAGACCGTCTACGCAGACTTGGCTCAGCCGGTGGAACTGGAGGTGACCGTCATCGCCGACGAAGTGCCGATGACCGCGCGTAAAGAGAGCTTTCAAACTGAACTCCGCGAAGAAGAGGAGGCGCCAGTCTCGACCGCAGCAGCAGCTGCAGCAGCACCACTGCCGGTCGAGGAAGCACCCTTGGAGGCACTAACGAGACTTGACGCAGCGCTGACCGACCGAAAGCCTGGGCCCGCCAGAGTCTTTGACGAGACGGCAGAGGCCTTCCCAGGAACTACCTCAGAGGAAGAAGAAGTCGCCCATCCGCCGGCGCCCGAGTCCCCACCTGTTCCAGTAGTGGCACTTCTGAGAGCAGAGGAGCTGCTGACGGACAGACCGCCTGGGACGATTAGAGTCTTTGACGAGGAGGCTGAGGCGCTTCGTCGACTGGCACAGAGCGGCCGAGAGGGCGACGAAGCCGAGTTGGTCAGTCGGCTGGAGGAGAGGCTGGCCCTGCTCATGCCCAAGTACGACGAGACTCTACGCTCCTTGCGCCTCCAACTGGATCCCGGCGGCCCCAAACCATCGACAACCGAAGAGCTGCAGGCGAAGATCGTCGGCATTGAAGTCTGCGCTTTCTTTTTTCGCCGCGCCTCAGCGCGGCGAGGTGTATATATACGGATGACAATGTCTGTCTGTCTGTCTGTCTGTCTGTCTGTCTGTGTGTCCGTCCGTGGCACCGAAGTAAGATATGTGACGTATGTGGTCAAGTAGAGTCAAGGTCGCTGAGTATGGATCCAATGTCCGTTTCTGTTGCTAATTTCGCATTTTCGAGATATTCACAATTAAAATTCCAAAATGCCGAAAATCGACTTTTTCACCTGATGAGCTAGCCGCGAAACTTCTTCGGAAATGGAAAGAGCACAGACCGCTGATAATTTGTGACACGAAAGAAATTTTTTTTCGATGTGAAATTTGATAGAAATACGAAATTGTTTGTCGAAATTTTATAAATTGACAAAAATAAAACGTAATTTATTGACAAATGTGAATGCAGAAATTGAAAGGTCGCAAGCCAGTAAGAATGTGTGACATAGTTTTTCAGTTTTGAAAAATTGCAATTTGGAGATATTCACAATTAAAATATGAAAATATCGAAAATCGACTTTTTCGCCTGATGAGCTAGCGGCGAAATTTCTTCAGAAATGGAAAGAACATAGGCCGTGGACAATTTGTAACACAAAAGAAATTTTTTGCATATGCGGAATTTCATAGAAATACGCAATTATTTGTCAAAATTTCATAAATTGACAAAAATAGAACGTCATTTATTGACGAATATGAATGCAGAAATTGAAAGGTCGTAAGCCAGTAAGAATTTGTGACATGGTTCTACAGCTTTGAAATACTGCAATTTAGAGATATTTACAATTAAAATATAAAAAAGTCGAAAATCGATTTTGTCGCCTGATGGACTAACGGCGAAATTTCTTCAGAAATCGAAAGAGCATAGACCGCGGATAATTTGTAACACAAAAGAAATTGTTTGCAATTGTGGCATTTTATAGAAATACGCCACAATTTGCCAATATTCTACAAATTGACAAAAGCGTTATAACGCAGAAATACGTACACCAAACGCGATTCCAGGTAGAGAACGACTGCACCAAACGGTGGGAAAGTTTTTTTGTTCGATGTGGCGTATTCCTACAGGTATAAAACTTCAGATGAACGGCGTCGTATCATGCCGATACCATATAGCGAACGCGGCGATATCACTGAGCTTTAGATCAGTTGTACAGACAACCGTATCGTGGTAATAGCTGCATTTGAATTGTGGTACACGTTTTCAAGATACCTTCGCTAGATGCGGCTAATTATGCGAATGAAATTCACTATACTGTTCACCAAGATTTGACAGACGCAAAGTATAGGTTGAACTTTTTACACACACAGCTTGTTCGTCTTGGATACAACTTGCTTCAGCACGTTCATTCAGGACGGAATTCTGTCGAAACTGGAAGAGGTCGACCGGGAGATGATGGAAATCAGCCTGGAGAGCACGGAGCTCCTGGGAGACTACGACGTCCTTCTCGACATCTCCACCTCCGACCACGACGTGCGCCTGCTGAAGGAGAACGCCGCCGACGCCGTCTCCAAGCTGAGATCGGTGAGTACTTACCCCATTATGGGTTACGTAATGTTGCATATTTGTTACGAGCGCCCATCTCAGCTTCAACCGGAGTTGAAGCAGTTGGAAGACGCCGAAGACGCTTTGTCGCGCCAACTCGACAAAGCCGAGCAGTCCGAGACTTTGATACAACACCAGGTACATAGCCGGTACTCTTTGTGGTGCCGAGTTCGCCGCCGCTAACCTAGTCTAACTTGGATTGTATTGTCCAAGCAAACTCTCATGAAGCCACCCAAACAATGTTGTAATTCCCATTTCAGCAAAGAATCAACGCGCTTCAACTTTGGAAACCAAAGCTCGAGAATCTAGGAAGAAAGACTGACGAATTGTGCTCCGATGCAAACGAGCCCTACTTGGACAGTGCAGCAATTCGTCAGCGATTCAGCGATTTGTGCAACAGATACGAGGTCTAGCTTTGACACTAACAAAACGGTTCCAATCGAACTATCAACTTCAGAGACGTACCGCTGCTCTTTCATACCGTCTGTGCATTGCCGCTGTTATACATAGTCTTGCTGCACATCAGGTGACGATGGAGCTGCTCAAGCGGCGGCAACTTGACTTGACCGAGCACGAATTCGACAGAGTGGAGAAGCTATTCGATGGCCACGTCAGACAGGGCGAAGAGCAGCTCGAGGCTGAGGCGCAGAGTCTGGCAGGATGCCCCGCCGAAGATCTGACCTTGTCGACGACCGACGACAAGCTGGCCGTCTTGAAGGCCCACACAGTAATGCGATTTGACGGTTTTGATGTCTTAGAGGAAGCGCCCAAAATGCGCGTATCGCTCAAGGTCTTCTTCGGCCACCATCTCAACGTCGGCGACGACCTACTGGATCAGGCGAAGAAGCTGACAGCTGGCCATGCGGAGGATCCGGGCGCCGAGAGCCGTCTCCAGGCGCTGGACGACCGCAGAAGCGACATAAACCTGAAGTGGGCCGACTTTCTCGACAAGGTCGGCAGCTGCCGACACGACCTCGAGGAAAAGGAGAGAGCGGCCCAGGTATGTACATGCGCAGCAGGCGAGCGACCGTCGGAGAGTCAGCGTAATTGTCGACTTACTATTCAGTTCGTGACGGCCCTGCTGCGCGACTACAAGCTCTACCTCAGTGAAGTGCGGCGCCGACTCGACAGAACAGAAGGCATCTTAGACGACCGTCTGTCGAAGGCGCAGTTCCTTCCCCCCATGAGAGTGGCAGACGCCAAGACGGAACTGGAACAATTCCAGGTGTTTTGCCAGCGGAGTGCAAGGATTACACAACGCTCGTCACTTCGCAGTCATAATATATGCCATAGTACCTCGTTCTGTCAGAGGTACTCAGTTTATCGAGTTTGCGCGATCTGTAGATGGCACTTTGCACGCAGCACTTCTTCGTCTTCTGGCACTCATGACAAACATTTGCGCGAACAGGTTCTGTCTGTGTGTTTTGACTCTTCGCCTCCCCCCACCCCCCAGAAACTTCGCGCGTTGTAACTACTCCTTACTGGAGAAGCAATCGACTTCGACTGGACGGCCGTCGCCGTTTCTGTCACCACTCCTCTTTCCGTCCAGAAATCGCAAGACCGCTCGAAAACACTCGCAGACATTGTCGGAGCGCTAGAAGTATGTACTGAGAAAGTGTACAGTCCGTCTGCGAGAGACGAGTTGCGCGCGCGATGAACTTCGCGCGCGACTCAACCGCGACCACTCGTGCAGACACAACTTTACTTTACGATTCTCAGTACATCCCTCGTCTCCTCTTCTGCAGAAACTCCGCCGACCCATCGAGCAGTGTCAGGAGTCGTTGCTGAAGCTGAACGAAGTGCTGACAAGTCTGCAGAGCAGCGAGTTGGACGAACGCCGTCGCGCCGATCTCGAGGGCGAGTACGGACGGCTGACCGAACGCTTGGAGGAGCGTCTCCTCAAGCCCTTCGCCGACTTCGAGCGCCGCCGCGAAATGGCGCTCGAGGCGCTGAAGGAGGTCCACAACTGGAACGACGACCACGCTGCTCTCGACGTCGACTCCGTGGAGCAGGCAGCGGCAGAGGTTGGAGTGTAGCGGCGAAGTGCTTCCTGTCTACCGCAACAACAGGCAAGGCTTTTGGCTTGCAACCCTATAGGCGCTGCTGGCTCAAGCGGAAGAGTACGAGGCCTTTCTGAACGAGAAGAAGGTGGCAGCCGAGGCTTCCACAGAGGACAATGCTACGCAAGACCCCGCCTACTTGGTTATGGTAGGGGATGAGCTCTCGCGGACGGAGACCATTAAGAGCAAGCTGAAATGGAGACTGGATCAGTTAGCAGGTGACGACTGGGACGACGTGTAACCGACAAATAAATGAATTGCACAGCTTGTATGTAAACTAATCCTAGAGTTAGGGCAAGGTTTCTTCAGGAGTGGACGAGGCCAGAGGTGCCGTCCTGGATCAGTTGGTCGCAGTGGAGTTGTGGGCCAACAACGCCAACAACGTCATCGGCGACGTCAACGCTTCCACCATGATAGGCAGTCCACAAGCGGTGCAGTCTAGGGTCGGCGTCGTCAAGGTGCAACACCGGCTAGTTCCATAACCACTATGCTACGTACCACGTTTGTATGTACACAGGTAGTTTATCTCCGTCTACAGGGTCTGAGAGACGAGATCTCCACGCAGCAAAGCCGACTGATCGCCACGTCGAATCGAGTTCCCAAGTTGCCGAAGGCGCAGCAGCCGCCGCTGAAGGCTCGCGCCAAGGCGGCGCAAGGTCAGCTGCGCGACGTGGAACGAGGCGCAGAGGCGGAGCTCAAGAGACTGGAGCAACGCGCCCGTCTCTGGAAGGCCGTCGATCAGAATCAAGTGACCAGGCTGGACCGGTGGCTAGACGACACGGCTAACAGCGTTGCCGATTTTCGCGGTGACGAAGACGATTGGGACAGCGCTCGCATCAAGCTCACGGTTCGTTCTTGCGCTGGCACTCTTCTGAAGGTGACTATTAGATACAATGGCGCCGCCTCACCTTTCAGAAGCTTCAACAGCACTTCAAGGAAGGAGAGCCACCACTGAAGGCGCTTCTAAAGTCGTCAAGCGAACTCCAGTCGGGCACTCCGGAGCACGTGGAGTGGAACGACCTAGTCAGCGCCCAGATACCACACCTCAACGAGAAGCATCAGATCGTCAAGGACGCTTTCGGTACGCTGCCAATATCAGGATAACCGCTGTCTGAGCGGTGATTGGTCATCCATGAAGACGCGCTCATTTGAGCCATCGTTTCAGACAAAGCGGAGCGCGCTTTGGTGGACGAGAAGCTGTCTCGCAACGCCGAGACCATCGAGCAGCTGGAACAGTTCTGTCAGGAGGCGAACGAGACCTTGGCAGCCAAACCCGAGGAACTGCACGGCAATCCAGAACTCATCAACGATCGAATTCAGAGACTCAATGTACCAAATGCAGTAGCATTATAAGCGTATTCCGTATATGTGCTAATATGAATTCCTCTTTTCAGGCGCTGACGAAGGAGCTGAACAAAAAAAGTCGCGTAGCCGACGAAATCAATTACGCAGACATCGACAAGTCCAAGGTGGACGACGAGTCATTGAACCGAATCAAGAAGATAAAGAAGGACCTGAAGACGATTAGGAAGGCGGTGGATCAACAGAAACGCTCAATGGAGCAAAGGTCGAGGCAATTTGGTTGATTCACCTTCGCCAGACCAAGCTGGCACAAGATGTGGTACATTCGGTTACAGGAAGGCACTTTGGGACGCTCTCCCAATGGCGAAGGTGGACAGCTTTGACACTTTCCTGAAAGGTTCGGCCCAAGAACTTGAGGGAGTGTCCGATGGCGCTGACGTTGAAAAGTTGGACGCAACTGTCAAGGTGGGCAGTCGTCGTCGTCGTCGTCGTCGTCGTCGTCGTCGTCGTCGTCGTCGTCGTCGTCGTCGTCGTCGTCGTCGTCGTCGTCGTCGTCGTCGTCGTCGTCGTCGTCGTCGTCGTCGTCGTCGTCGTCGTCGTCGTCGTCGTCGTCGTCGTCGTCGTCGTCGTCGTCGTCGTCGTCGTCGTCGTCGTCGTCGTCGTCGTCGTCGTCGTCGTCGTCGTCGTCGTCGTCGTCGTCGTCGTCGTCGTCGTCGTCGTCGTCGTCGTCGTCGTCGTCGTCGTCGTCGTCGTCGTCGTCGTCGTCGTCGTCGTCGTCGTCGTCGTCGTGGTCGTCGTCGTCGTCGTCGGCGTCGTGGGCGTCGTCGTGGTGGTGGTCGTCTGCTGCTGCTGTCCTGCCGCTGCTGCTGCTGCTGCTGCTGCTGTCTGTGTGCGCTGCTGCTGCTGCTGCTGCTGCTGCTGCTGCTGCTGCTGCTGCTGCTGCTGCTGCTGCTGCTGCTGCTGCTGCTGCTGCTGCTGCTGCTGCTGCTGCTGCTGCTGCGTTGCCGCCGCCGCCGCCGCCGCCGCGGCCGCCGCTGCTGCTGCCGCCGCTGCTGCTGCCGCCGCCGCTTGCTGCTGCCGCCGCCGCCGCCGCCGCCGCCGCCGCCGCCGCTGCCGCCGCCGCCGCCGCTGCGCCGCCGCCGCCGCCGCCGCCGCCGCCGCCGCCGCCGCCGCCGCCGCCGCCGCCGCCGCCGCCGCCGCCGCCGCCGCCGCCGCCGCCGCCGCCGCCGCCGCCGCCGCCGCCGCCGCCGCCGCCGCCGCCGCCGCCGCCGCCGCCGCCGCCGCCTGCCGCCGCCGCCGCGTGCGCCGCCGGCCGCCGCCGCCGCCGCCGCCGCCGCCGCCGCCGCCGCCGCCGCCGCCGCCGCCGCCGCCGCCGCCGCCGCCGCCGCCGCCGCCGCCGCCGCCGCTCGCCGCCGCCGCCGCCGCCGCCGCCGCCGCCGCCGCCGCCGCCGCCGCCGCCGCCGCCGCCGCCGCCGCCGCCGCCGCCGCCGCCGCCGCTGCTGCCGCCGCCGCCGCCGCCGCCGCCGCCGCCGCCGCCGCCGCCGCCGCCGCCGCCGCCGCCGCCGCCGCCGCCGCCGCCGCCGCCGCCGCCGCCGCCGCCGCCGCCGCCGCCGCCGCCGCCGCCGCCGCCGCCGCCGCCGCCGCCGCCGCCGCCGCCGCCGCCGCCGCCGCCGCCGCCGCCGCCGCCGCCGCCGCCGCCGCCGCCGCCGCCGCCGCTTCGCCGCCGCTCGCCGCCGCCGCCGCCGCCGCCGCCGCCGCCGCCGCCGCCGCCGCCGCCGCCGCCGCCGCCGCCGCCGCGCGCGCGCGCGCGCGCCGCCGCCGCCGCGCCCCCGCCGCCGCCGCCGCGCGCCGCCGCCGCCGCCGCCGCGCCGCCGCCGCCGCCGCCGCCGCCGCCGCCGCCGCCGCCGCCGCCGCCGCCGCCGCCGCCGCCGCCGCCGCCGCCGCCTCCCCGCCGCCGCCGCCGCGCGCCGCCGGCTGCTGCTGCTGCTGCTGCTGCTGCTGCCGCTGCTGCCGCGGCTGCTGCCGCTGCTGCTGCTGCTGCTGCTGCTGCTGCTGCTGCTGCTGCTGCTGCTGCTGCTGCTGCTGCTGCTGCTGCTGCTGCTGCTGCTGCTGCTGCTGCCGCCGCCGC
>JASAMZ010009999.1:0-27100 GCA_030248115.1 Linhomoeus sp. GSCO2_2
TCTGCTTCCAGTCTTGCTCAGCGTGCCCGGGCATTCTCGAGATCTCGCTCGGGTTGCATTTACCACCTAGTCGTTTGTGTTCGACTCAATACGACGCCCCACCGCCCCTACCGGAGCCCAAGATCCAAGCAAGACCAATTTGGCAAATATCGCTGCAACCACGTGGCCCCCGAGTGGAGTCGCGCAGACGGTGGGAGAGTTAAGCTTTTTTTAAAACTTCTTCACAATTGCGTGCAGAAATTCGCGATCGAGCCGTCGGAGGACGCGCGGCACGGAGCGCTGCGACCAGCGGCACCAGGTCAATGACTCCTTCGTCCGGCGTCTCAGCCGGCGCGCTCCGGCGCAATCATCGAACCTTTTCAGCCGCGGCGCCTAGAGACTGGCAACCAGAAAGGGACAAGGAGGGCGTCCCATCAAGGAAGTTGCACTTCTGTTTCTGATAGGTGAAACCGGCTCGGCGCCTTGTCCGCCGACGGCGGCAGTTCCTCCTCCGGCCTCCATCTCCCCTGCGCTTTGTGGACGATCGAGCGCGCCGAGGCTGTCGTCGCCCCATTTGTCGATTTTGACTAGACTTGTAGTCAGTTCGCGCGCTTCTCACCGGGGATTTCGGTGCCAACGGGCAGGTAGCATGCGCCGTAACCCCATTGGCCCAGTGGGACGAACGCGCGACTCGTTGTGCATCGTGTCGAGGTCGAGGGGGAGGAGCAACAGGTCGCTGCAACGAAGCACTCACGTGGAATCTTTTGCCTACGGTACAGGGCGAAAGTTACAGACATACTTGTACCTGTTTGAAGAGGTGACTGATAACTAGGTACCGGAAAGAGCAGTGGCCGACACATCTTGCGCCAAGATTTCCTGTTCGTGGCTTGCGTTCGTTTAGCGCTCAGTCGGTTTAGCGTCTGTGTAAAGGGATGGTGTGTAGGTTCGCCCTGCTACCAGTTTCGGATATTCCAGCCTTCCGAGCCGCGAGTCGAGCAGTTCGATTTGCGCCGCGAGCGGCAAGCGCCTTGGGAAGATGAGCGTCCAAGGCGCGGACGACGTTTTCTCGTAACGCGTGGAGCAAGTACTCCACGTACGGCAAGGTCAAGGTGGAGCAGCGCGGGCCAACTGCCTGCAAACCAACGAATAATGTCATCGTACTCCGCACAGCTTACCAATACGGTGTTTTACTATGTCGTTTCATTACGTGTCGCGAAGCTAACCGAAAAGAAACACTTTTCATTTTGGGCACTCTGCTCCAAAAGGGAGAATGCTAGTGACGGTGCGGATTCTGTGTAAATTCAAACGCTTGCACAGGTTCGGGCCTAGAGTTGGCTGATTCGGACAAAATTTTTTTTAATCGAGAGGGGTCTCTTGGAAAATAGTGTGCATCGAAAAGTTGGACGCGGAGGCGGGACCCGATTTTTGGCAAGTCGCCAAAAACCGGTTTTTTGGCCCCCACCCTCGGACGCGTCCCGCCACACCGGGCGAGATGGCTTTGGAAGTTCTAGACGCGCAAAAAGAACATTGAGCGCTTGCTGATTTCCGACCAGGATACGCTTAGTCGCTACACTGCTGCAGTTGTGCGGAAACACCCGCAGCGGGCCGTTCCCAGGCCGCAGCCTCCACCCATGGAAGCTGGCTGCTGTTTCCAATCGGCACCCAGGGTTCCCTCTCTTCCATCTGGCGCTTCTGACGCGCGCCCGGCTTACAGATTTCGTAATCAAGTCAAAGCTAATGGAAGCAAAACGAGGACGCAACCCAACCTCTAACCATGATGGGGCCGTTCAATAACTCGTCCCCTGACGTCGGTATTTCACAAGCGAAGTGTAGCGTTAGGAACACGGTACCCAACTGCGTCGTCATCAATTAGGCCTGGGCGCTTGGTTTTTCCAACTTACCCCCGCGGAGCAGTGTTCCAAAAAAAGGTCCCAATTTGGCAGCCGAAAGTTGGCAGCCAGAAAAACAAGATTAGAAAGACGGGACCCTCGGGGGCACTCCTCCCCTCTTTCAGAAGAATTTCGGGAGCTTGAATCATGCGCCCCCTCCCTAAACGAGACATGTTACCGTCTGTCTTAGTGGCCATTTTGGATCCCGAAAAAAGTTAAGCAGCAAATTCGGAATTGCCAACTTTTACTACCTACATTTGAAAAACAATATACTCGGGTTCAGCTGAACTGACACAACCAGGTTTTCCAGGGGGGGGGGGGGGGGGGCGCATGCAAATTCTTCAAAAATGGTCCCACACATCTCAAAACGAAAAAGACAACGTCAAATTCGTGACCAGCTCCTTTTTTGGATTTTTTTTTTTTTTTTTTTTTTTTTTTTTTTTTTTTTTTTTTTTATTATTAATTTTTTTTTTTTTTTTTTTTTCCTTTTCCCCCCCCCTTCAAGTGCTTATAACCAAAACAACGTATCTTTTGATGCTCTATCACGTGAAAGCTCCTTAACTGACACCGAAATATCAGAGCTGACACACATTTTGCACCGAAATACAAAAAAATTTGTTTTTCCCCTCGAAATTGCAGGAAATGTACCCCACCCAACTTCTAACTCCAAAATTCTATCGATTCGGTGGAGTCCTGCAAAAGCCAAATTGCCGAGATCGATTTGAATAGAGCAGAGCAAACGCGACTATTTCAAATTTCGACCAAAAATCGATTTTTTCAATTTTTCGCTGAAAAGTTGACCATTCCGAAAAAGGTTGATTACATAGTTGTAAGCACGCCGAGCTCTATCGAGTGGTGTTTTTCGCATCAATAAGGCCACCCTAGCAAAAGTTAATGCCTGCCCGAAATTTTGCCCCGTAGCGAATCCTAACTGTCCGGCCCGTACGACATCTGACCAAGACTCTGGCGCCGTCGGGTTGGGTCCGGGCATGCCCGGGCCGGGTAGCAAAAACCGGGTTTTCCGACCCAAAAGTAGGGTCCGTCTCCCGCTCGGCATTTTTTTGTTTTGCTAGATAGGGGTCTGTTATCTTCTCGTTTTGAAGAACTTGGATAGCCTCATCCCGAATCGTCGCCAGAGTCTTGGTCAGATGTCGTACGGGCCGGGAAATATTGCTCAAAGTTGGGTTCCGGGCTCCCGGGCAAAACTTCGGGCAGGCGTAACTTTTGCTAGGGTGGCCTTATTGAGATGCGAAAAACACCACTCGATAGAGCTCGGCGTGCTCTACAACTATGTAATAGACCACTTTTTTCGGAATGGTCAACTTTTCAGCGAAAAATTGAAAAAATCGATTTTTGGGTCGAAATTTGAAATAGTCGCGTTTCGCATTTTTTGCTGTGCTATTCGATCTCGGCAATATTTGGGGATTTTTTAGGCCGAATCAATAGAATTTTGGAGTTAGAAGTACAGCTTTGGGTGGGGTACATTTCTGGGTGCAATTTCGATTTTTTTGACGAATTTTTGGTATTTCGGTGCAAAATGTGGTCAGTTGAGATATTTCGGTGTCAGTTGGACTTTCACGTGATAGAGCATCAAAAGATACGTTGTTTTTGTTATAAGCACTTGCTGGTCACGAATTTGACGTTGTCTTTTCGTTTTGAGATGTGTGGGACCATTTTTTGAAGAATTTGCTTGCCACCATATGTGCTCTCAAGTGGAAAACCTGGTTGTGTCAGTTCAGCTGAACCGAGGTGTGTTGTATGCCAAATGTGGGGTATTGGAGGGTCACAATTCCGAATTTGCTGTTAATTTTTCGATCAGAATGGCCACTAAGCCTCACTGACATGTCTCGTTGATCAATGGGCAGCATGATTCAACTCCCGAAATTCTTCTGAAAGAGGGGAGGAGTGCCCCGAGGGGCTCTGCCCCCGTCTACTAATCTTGTTTTTCTGGCTGCCAATATTTTTGGCTGCCAAAGCTGGGAACGCTTTTTTTTGGAACGCTGCTCAGGCAGATAAGCGCCCCTCCTAGAGGTAGGTTGAAAAAATAAGCGCCCAGGCCTAATTGATGACGACGCAGTTGATTTGCCTGGTGAATGTTCCTAACGCTACACTTCGCTTGCGGTGGATTGCCGACGTCAGGGGACGAGTTATTGAACCGGCCCCATCATGGTTAGAAGGTTAGTTTCGCGTTCGTTTGCTTCCATTCACTTGACTTGATACAATCTGTAACCGGGCGCCGCGTCGGGACGCATGGAAGAGAGGAACTTTGCTGGCTGCCGATTGGACGGCGGCCCAGCTTCCATGGGTGGAGGCTGCAGTCTGGTGGGAACGGCCCACTCGCCCCGATACAGGGTGTTTCCAGCCAGGCAAATTAGCGCAGCAGTGTAGCGACTAACGTATCCTGGTCGGAAATCGGCGAGCGCTCAATGTCTTTTACATATTCGACCCAAAGCTCGTCTCGCTCCGATCTACCAGGACACGTCCAAAGTTCATCGGAGGCCAAAAAACCGGTTTTTGGCAACTTGCCAAAAATCGGGTCCCGTACGGAAGTCGAGACTTTCGATGCACACTGCGCCTTCCAGAGACCTATCGATTAAAAAAAATTTTGTCCCGATCGGCCAACTCTAGCCCGACCTATGAGCGTTTGAATTTACACAGAATCCGCACCATCACTATAGCATTCCTCCCTTTTGGACGGGAGGAGTGCCAATGAAAAGTGTTTCTTTTCAGTTGACTTCAGCGACACGTAATGAAGCCGACATTAGTAAAACACCCGTGTTGCAAAAAATTTGACGTGACATCATTAGCTGTCGGGAGTGCGATGACATTATTCGTTGGTTACGGGCCATTCGCACCACCTCGCGCCCGCGCTGCTCGTCCTTGACCTTGCCGTACGTGGAGTACTTGCTCCACGCGTACGAGAAGTCGCCGTCGTCCACGGCGAAGATTCGACGCTGCTCCATTGTTTCCCAAGGCGCTTGCCACTCGCACACAATCAAACTGCGACTCGCGGCTCGGGAAGGTCGAATATCGAAACTGGTAGCAGAGGGGCGAACCTGTACACAAACTGAGGATCCTACGCAGACGCTAAACCAACTAACGCTAAACGAACGCAAGCCACAAACAGGAAATCTTGGCGCAAGATGGAAAATATCGCCACTAGCTGCTACCTGATTAACTCTTTCCACTACCTAGTTATCAGTCACCTTCAACAGTACAAGTATGTCTGTAACTTTCTTCGCCTCTACCCCGTTGCAGCAAAAGATGTAGTTCCACGTGATCTGCTTCGTTGCACAATTAGTACCTGTCGATCTACTCTCCCTCGACCTCGACACGATAGGACGACATCAGCCGACTGATTCACCGTTAGATTCCACTGGGCCAAATGAGACTACGGCATGTACATACAAATACCCCGTTGGCACCGAAATCATGAGACGCTCAAAGCTCGACTGAGCAAGTGACAAAACGGACTCAATTCTAGTCAAAATCGACAAATGGGGCGACCGAGAGAAGCGAGATTCACAGCCTGCGCGCTCGATGCAGTAGGCAAAGCGTGGGTGGCGAATGAAGGCAGCGCCGGAGGAAGGAACTCGAGGAACACAAAGGCCGGTCAGCAGACAAGGCACCAAGCGGTTAACATATCAGAAACAGAAGTGCAAAATCACTTCTTGATGAACACCTCCTTGTCCTTCTGGTTCCGGTACTCGTTGTAGGCGCCGCAGCTGAAACACAGCCAGGGAAAACCAATGTGACGATTGCGCAAAACAGCCACTGAAGCGCAAACAAAGATTAGTTGACCTGGTGCAGTACATGTGGTCGCAGCGCTCGCCACAGCGGAAGAACCTGGTGCACCAATCGTCGTTGTCATGTCGCTCGATCGCGAATTTCTGCACGCGAATGTCATTGTGAAGAAGTTTTAAAAAAGCTTGATATCACCGTCTGCGCGACTCACTCCGCAGTGGTTGCAGCGATAGACTTGTTTGCCAAAGTAGTCTTGTTTGAAGTCGCTTTTGGCTTTTATGGGCTTCTCCCACGGCAGTGGGGCGGTCACTGAAGAGTCGAACACAAACGACTAGGTGGTAAATACCAACCCAAGCAATCTACTACGAAATCACAAATACCGGGCACGATGTCGATGTAGTCGATCAGGAGAGACCATTCGTCCTTACAGTGGAGCTCGACAAAAAGGTCGAGAATCGAGTTCTCGCCGCTCAAGAAGATGGGTCCGAAACGATAGGTCTCCCAGTGGGTCGAAACGTAGGACGTTTGAGCGCTTTTGTCCTTTATGACCGGATATACAGTCATTTGACTCATGACAACGGTCGGCGTGATGCTGCTCTTGTTGTCGAGCACCTAAGCAGTAAAATGTGCAAAGTGCCGGGTTTTTTCGCCCGGCCTCAGCCGGGCGAACCCCTACGAGAGCTTATCGTCCGTGCGTGCGTGCGTGCGTGCGTTCGTCTGTTACGCTCTCAGATCTCGGCGTTGGTAAGTTGTAGAAAGGAGATCTTGGGCTCTACGGAAAGGTCTCGACTTACTGGTAATGTGCCTCGAGAAATCGGCGCTCAAAAGTTTGAATTGCGCGCGCTACAGTAACCCGAAGGTTCAAACTGAAAACGGCTATTACTCGCTCGTCTTATGTCGTAGAGCGACGTGCGATAGGTCAACTAAAAGGTCTCGACGTGTTCTTTCGTTTGGCATTAAAACTTTTGTTAATTACGCAAACACGCAACACGAAAAGCGACATTCTCGCGTTTTTAACGCAGAAATCGCTCTAACTCGCTCAGCGTGCGTCGTACGGAGACAATCTTGGGTTGGTTGGATAGCTCTCGACTCACTGCTTATTTGTTCTTCTATTGGTCGAAACTCAAAAGTTTGAATTTCGGGAGCTACAGTAACCCAAAGGTTTAAAACGCAAAACTTATCTAACTCGCTCGTCTTCCGTCATAGAGAGACGATCTTGAGTTCGTTGAATAGGTTTCGGCACACTGATAATTCCGTTAAGAGAAGTCAAAATTCAAAAGTTTGAATTGCGCGCGCTACAGTAACCCGAAAGTCCAAAACGCAAAACGGCTCTAACACGCTCGTCTTACGTCGTAGAGCGGCGTGCGATAGGTCAACTAAAAGTTCTCGACGTGCTCTTTCGTTTGGCATTAAAAATTTTGTTAATTACGCAAACACGCACCACGAAAAGCGACATTCTTGCGTTTTTAGCATAGGAATCGCTCTAACTCGCTCAGCGTGCGTCGTAGAGAGACGATCTTGAGTTGCTGGATAGCTCTTGACTCACTGATCATTTGTTCTTCTATTGGTCGAAACTCAATCGTTTGAATATCGCGAACTACAGTAACCCACAGGTTCAAACAGCAAATGGGCCCTAACTCGCTCGTCTTACGTTGTAGAGCGGCATTCGTTCGACCGTTTGAAACCTTACGTTGAGGCAGTTGTTGAACGGTCATTCCTGAAGAAATACTTTTGTTTTTTTTAAACCCTTGTCTTACGAACAGCTTTGTCTGCAAAAATAATTAATCCCGGGCGATCCCAATGTTGCCCTGCAAGAACCTCTCAGAAAGGAGCGTGTCAGAAGTAGCGCATGAATAGTGGACTCCGGGCGGGCGCGCGTCATATCGGAAAGGCTTCGAAATACTTTACAAAAGTATCCACTCTTTTACTCTTCCACTTTAAAACACTCACAAACCACTCTGTATTAATAAAACAACTCAACTTTTTTAAAACAGCTTGTTTCGATTAGAAGCCCCGGGGCTTGTATTAGGTTTTGACCCTTTTGGCGAGGCCACTTTGACTCCTAATACAATTAGCCCCCGGGCTTGTATTTGGAAAGGCTGTTTTATACGTATTTTCTGCCGTTCGCCGGCTAAAGAGCGCAAATGTAAAGCAACGCGACCACTAGAGCAAATTCTGAGAGCACTAACACCACAAATTCCAATTAAATGGAGTACGCCTTCACAGCATAGCGTCATCGGACCATTTTGTTCGCTTCCGCTGCCACACAGACACCTGTGAGGCTTCTTCAGCACTATCGACGAAGTCGCAAATTCCGGGAAAACAAGCGACAAACGTCATTAGATGACAGAAATTATCATTTTGTTTAGCCTGCAAAGCGTCACTTTGTGTTGTACGTTGAGTGATTATCTGTCTTGAGTTGGCATCCCATACAGAAGTTCTGTCTCCTAATAGAAGCCCCGGGGCTTCTATTTGGAAAGAAAACTTAATACAAGCCCCATGGGGCTTGGATTTGGGGGGGGGGGGGGGGGGGGGCTTAAAATCGGAAAAACCAGGTACAGGGTGAGTCAAGGAATAGCTAAGTATACTCTGCGGCAGCAAATGACTGTTGACTTTTTGTCACTCCACGGGTAGGAGTGACTTAGTGGTAGCGCGGATTTCAAACAAATTCAAACGCCCATACGTTGAGTTACAGTTGCCCGATCAGGGCGATGATTCTTTCTGCCCATTCGATAAGTCTATATTGACGGCACACCCTGCATAGAATGTCTCGACTTCCGCAAGAGACAAGATTTCTTCACAAGTTGCAACCAGGCAAGTCGTCCGGGCGACGCAGTATAGTGTTTTAGACAAATTTGCAGAGCTACAGTAACCCTGCCGCCTCCATTTGAATTTTAGATGTCGGGTCGAGCTTTCGGGGGCGCTGATTACGAATTTGGAATTCGTTTAGCGTTTAGATAGTGTTTGAACGTACCTACGACGAATTTGTATGCTACCGTACCCCAAGTGCAGAATTTCAGCTCCGGGAGTCCATAGGCAGCTAGGGGTGTTGTGTGTCGAATTTGGGGTATTCTGGGATGTAGATCACGAATTCGGCATTGCTTTTGCGATTGGGAGTGCCAGGCCAACAGCAGATGAGTCACCGTGCGTAAAAGTTCAAATTTGTGGAGTATACTGCGACCCCCAGACGACTTGCCTGGCTTGTGGAGTTCAATTCAAGCATTGAAAGAAACGCCAAGAAGGGTGCAAACTCGTCATCTGCGGGACAAACAGTCGTGCTTTTCCTTCCACCCCTCACCGTCATGATGCAGTCGAGGAAGATGACGCGCGAGGGGAATTCCAAGTCGGCGTGCACATTCCCGGCCACGTCGACCTTGACGCGCCAGTCGATGTAGTAGCTCATCGAGCTCTTCATTCCGCTAATCTTAAACGCAGCGAACTCCACCGAGAATGAGCGCAGGATCTTGTGGCCCAGCTCGGCGTTATCTTCCAGGCTGTTGAACGATGATTTTTCAACACCAGTGAAGTCGACTTCGCGGAGAATGTCGGCGGCGTAGAGTCGACGCTGCTCCATTTGTCTGGTCTTTGTCACTACGCGGCGAGCCAAGCTAACTAACGTCAGCACTAACCACACCACATCTGTATTTTCACACGGACAAAACACTTTCGATTCCAATTGACGAAACGAAAACGGCTGCCTTCGCGCAGACCGAAAAAAACTACCGTAACCTCCGTCATGAAACAAACCGTTCCTTTGGCATCTTGAGAAAGTTACTAATTTGCGCCCTACGCCCTCAATCCCACTGTACGAAACTTTTGTTAGGTGCCACTGCACGGATTCACTCTGGCCTTCGTAAATTATCACGCCTCAGTCAGCCCTGGCGGGTGGGGCGTTAGTTGGTAATACTCCTCCACTAAGTCGCCAACACACATGTGCTTGAATATACCGTACCTCGGGACCTTGTCTACAGTAACCTCTAGGAACAAGGAATAAAAGACCAAGGCGAAGACTCCACTCAGCTCTTGTTGGAGTGGAACATAGAGAGCTTCGTATGCGATCCCGCCTCTGGTTGTCCAAATAAAAGCATGAAGAAGAGAAGAATGAGAGAGGCGGCGGTGGCTGCGGTGGAGCCGTTGCTGGAGGAGCTGGAGCAGGAGCAGGAGCAGGAGCAGTCTTCGTCGACGTCGTCAGTGGAGGAGCAAGACGGACCGCCACCCGTGCCACTAGACTTCTGCCACAGCGGAGGTGACGGCGAGGACTCGGTCAGCTGTTGGTGCCTCTTCACCTGGTCCGCCTTCGTCGTGGGCGCCATCCACCTGCTGGTGATAGCGGCCACCCTCTTCGAGAAAGTGCCGCCCCACGTCCTCGACGTCGCCTACTTTTTCGCCCAGGTGTAACACCGCCGTCTTTCACCAACCGCTAGATTCGGATGTTGCGGGTGGTCGACGTTGTTACCGTACATACCTAGGCGCTCATGTACATGCTGTTGGGCCAGCTGTTCCTCACGGTCCGCACTGTCCCAAGCGTGGCCTTCTACGTGGCGATTGGCTTCTTCTGCGCTCTGGTCGTCGCCGTCCAAGTTGGCATCGGCGCCTTCTTCGCCCTCGTCTACGCTGGCGTCATCGTCAGTAACGTTGTCCCTAGACCGACTAAGTTGTCCTGGTGTTGACGCCCAACTTCAACCTTCCGATTCAGACCTACTTTGGCCCTCTTCGCTGCCACGTGTACGAGTGGTTCCACCGCGACGACGATGCCGAGGAGAATTGGCACAAAGCCAAGTGGTACTGCGTCGGCGGAGTAGCTGCCTATCAGCTGCTTCCCGTTCTATTCTGGGCCGGCGCCGCCGTGTGGGCGTTCAGGCGGCCTCGCCTCCTTCGTCCGCCTCGCAATCTTGTAGTCGGCCAGGAAGAAGCGTTCGAAATCCTCCGACGAGAAGCTCTGAAGCTGAAACGCTGATGTCCACTGACGTCAGAGATGTGCGTTGTTCTTGGCGTTTGTCCGTCCGGCGTTCTTTCTACCATTGCTGATTGTGAAAGCGCCGCGATAGAACGGTCGATTGTGTCCAACCGTTGATTTCGACTTGCTTACTGATTGATTCCGCCTACTGGACGTTAACGCTTGTCCAGAGCACAGTTCTACCCCTTAATCCCTGGTTGTGTGTGCGTCTGTCTGTGATTCTGTTTCCCCCAATCGTCCCGTCCGACTGGGTCCGTAGGCCAACCCGGCCTATGGGGCGCTACCCCGGGGCGGGCCCACAGATTTGCCGAAACTGGTCCATTACGCGAGAAAGACTACTGTAGCCGAGAAAATTCAAATTTTTGAATTTCTCACGAGACCGTGGAGCGCGCCTGGAAAGGCAGGCGAAGCAGTTGGTATGCCAGTTGGGTAGGGTAGGCAATGTGGAACTTTACACGCCCAGCCACGCCGCACGTAGGCATACTGTAAGTGAGAAAATTCAAATTTTTGAATTTCGCTATAGACAGTGGAGGCAGCATGGAAGGTGATGCATGGGAGGCATTATGACAGCATGATAGGGTAGCAAGTGTGCAACTTCACAGAGTTTAGCACGTTGCGCAAAGAATCTGCAAATGATAAATTTTCCATCAACAAAAATGTGTTCCAAGCAAGGGAATCGAACCGAGCAGATAGCATCATAATAGTGAACCAAAAGGCAAGTGAGTCGGCGGCTGTCGAGCGAGGCGCGCAGCGCCGAGCGAGACGAAAAGCCTGGAGCGGGCGAGCGAAGCGAGCCCGCGCTGGGCTTTTCGCCGCGCGCGCCGACGGCGCGCGCCCAGGCCGCTAGTTCTTCCCCTTAATCCCTGGTTGTCTGTTTGTGACCGCCTTTCCCCCAATGTTGTTGTTGTTGTTGTCGAGGCCGTTCTAGGATCCGGCGGCCCTTGTTAGGGGGCCAGCAGTCCCTTGCGCCGGGGCTCCAGGGACAGCGGGGAGAGGGCGTAGTCGTCTCCTTCAGAAGGGCAGGCCCGTGGCCCTCGGTCGGAATGCTTCTTCGGCTATTGAGGGGGATGAGAGGGGGCCCTGTGGCGGACGACCGCTCGCCCAATGGTCCCCACCAGTCCACATCCAAAGGGGCCCAGAAGGACCACGCGACGGGGGACTGGCTGCTGGGGTGGTAGGCGGGGATGTAGATGATCCCTGGGCCCATCCGATTGCCCTCCTCCTCCCCCACCGACTGTCTGGGCGGCAACTATCATTCCGTGATCTGTGATCCGTGATCAGTGATCTGTGATCCGTGATCTATTTTCAAAATTGACAGCTACCGTAACCACAGTTTGTAAACTATGACGCAAACGTTTAATTAATGGCAGTGGCACCGGCAGGGTGCAGATGCGCCGTAAATCAGTCAAACTTCAAATTTGAATATCTTGCGCTACGACGCGAATTTTTTGGCACGGTTTGTTGCGTTCAACAAACGAAAATTAAGCGCTCTGCTTGGCTTGAAGACATTCTAGGTGGTGCAAAATTTAGAAAGTCAAAAATTCAAATATTTTGCGGTTCAAGAAGTACAGGGGCGTAGCCAAGGGTTGGGGATTGGGGGTAAATGCCCAACCCCCAAATGCCGGCCAGTAGAAATATTTTTTGCCATATGCCCTATATGCCTATGATTAGTAGAATTTCTTGCCTGTGGCGCTATAAGTAGCGAAAATTGTTGTCTGTGGCGCTATAGTAAAAGTCTTTGCCTGCAGCACTGTGAATGGTGAAAATTTTTGTCTGCGGCGCTGTAAACAGTTGAGATTTTTGCCTGCGGGGGGCATAAAAGCATTGGGAGGGGCAAACAACTTTGGGAGGGGGGGGGCAAAACCTTCTTGTTGTCTTATTGTTAATGTGCGCAAAATTTTCGCCGCAGACATAATTTTGCCATTTTTGGTCTTGAAGGCCAAATTTTCACTATTTACACTGCTTCAGGCAAAAATTTTCACCATTTACAGCGCCGCAGGCAAAGATTTTTACTATAGCACAGACAAAAAGTTTCGCTATTTACAGCGCCATAGGCAAGAAATTCTATTAATCATAGCGCTGCAGGAAAATTTTTTTCTAATGGCTTTATCTGGGGTTGAGCATTTCCCCCAATGCCCAACCCTACGCTACGTAAACTATCTACGTACTACGTAGCTACGCCCCTGTACTTCATAAACCGCAAAAATTTGAATTTTTGATTTTTTTCTAAATTTTGAACCGTTTAAATTCACAAGCCAAGCGAAGCGCTTAATTTTCCTTTGTTGAACGCAACAAACCGCGCCAAAAAATTCGCATCGTAGCGCAAGATATTCTATTTTGAAGTTTCACTGATTCACGGCGCATCTGCACCCTGCCGGTGCCACTGCCATTAATTAAACGATTGCGTCATAGTTTACAAACTGTGGTTACGGTAGCTGCCAATTTTGAAAATAGATCACGGATCACAGATCACTGATCACGGATCACAGATCACGGAACGCTAGGTGCCGTCTGGGCGGCCACGCGCTGATGTTGTGTGCCGTGGGCGCTGTCCCTTGCTCTCTGACCGCCCCCTATCCCAGCTGCATTCCATGGCCCTTGTTGGTAGGGGCTGCTCTCGAAGTGGTAGGTGCAGTTGGCGCCGCTGACTAGGCGGATGCCAGGAGCCGCCTGGCGGGATCGCAGGCGCTGGAGTCCGTGTCCAGCAGCGTTCCACCGGGTGCCGCACCCTTGGCTCCCCCAATCGCCCCGCTCGACTGGGCCCGTAGACCCTGGCGACCTATGGGGCGCCACCCTTGGGTGGTCCCGCAGATTTGCCGAAACTGGTCCGTTACGCGAAAAAGCTTACTGTAGCCGAGAAAATTCAAATTTTTGAATTTCCGAGACGACCATGGAGCGCGCCTGGAAAGGCCGGCGAAGCGGTTGGTATGTCAGGTGTGTAGGGTAGGCAATGTGCAACTTTACGCGCCTAGCCACGCCGCGCGTAGGCATACTGTAAGAAAATTCAATTTTTGAATTTCGCTATACACTGTGGAGGTCACGTGGAAGGTCGTGCGGTGCGTGGAAACAAATATGACAACATGATAGGGTAATAGGTGTGCAACTAGAGTTCACCACGTTGCGCACAAAATCCGCAAATGATAATTTTAGATCAATAAAAGTTCCGTCCACGCAAGGGAATCGAACCCAGCAGATATTGTCACACAGTGAAGCAAATGAGAGGTTAGGCGGCGGCTGTCGAGCGAGGCGCGCAGCGCCGAGCGAGACGAAAAGCCTGGAGCGGGCGAGCGAAGCGAGCCCGCGCAGGGCTTTTCTCCGCGCGCGCCGAAGGCGCGCGCCCAGGCCGCTAGTACGTCAATAAAGCCCTAATAAGGTCGGAGTGATTTTATGCAGGGGCTCCTGCACGTACTCTTTGTTACGTTTTGATGTAATGGACTTGGTTTCGTTCCACCATTAGTAACCGTCGATCTACTCGTACTCGACACTCGACGACGAGCCAACCGATTCACCGTCAGATTTCACTGGGCCTAAGCAAGACTGCGCAAGCAGCAAGACAGGCTCATTTCTAATCAAAATCGACAAACGGAGCCAATGAAAGAAGCGAGATTCATAGCCTGGGCGCTCGATACAGTAGGGAAAGCTGGGTGGTGGACGAACGCAGCGCCGAGAAGATGAAAGCACAAGAGGAATGCAAAGAGCGGCAGACAAGGAACGCAACAGCGTGCACAAATCAGAAACAGAAGTGATGAAGTCACTTCTTGATGAACACCTCCTTGTTCTTCTGGTTCCAATACTCGTTGTAGGCGCCGCAGCTGAAGCACAGCCAGAGAAAACCGTGTAACGACAGAGCAGCCACTGAAGCAACCACAAACAATGTTACAGTGACCTGGTGCAGTGCATGTTGTCGCATCGACCGCTACAGAAGAAGGTGGTGCACCCGTCCCCGTTGCCATTCCGCTCCATCGCGAATTTCTGCAGGTGGACGGCATTGTGAAAGTAGGAAACCGCTCACTGGGTTTCGTCGTCGCAACTCACTCCGCACTGGTTGCAGCGATAGACTTGTTTGCCCAAGTAGTAATTGCTCGCTCTGGCCATCCTGGGCTTCTCCAGCGGCGGGGCGGCGGTCACTGGCAAGTTATACGTGGCACTCGTGAGTGGCTAAGTTGAGGTGGTGTGGAGTGGCACTTTGGGGGGGGGGGGGGGGGGGGGTTGGGAGCACACCGTAACTTCTAGGTACTCACTTTACCTAACGATCCACACTACATCCTTTTGGGAACATCGGGTGCATGCCAGGCATGAGGCATTCGAATCTCGGGATTCAGATGTCGGCCAACTTTCTTCTTTTCACAGGGGGACGGGAGGGACTACCAATCTGCGACCGCCGCGAGACTTTCGTCGCCGAGGATTACCGTACCCACGAGATAGGGGCGAAAGCATATTCCCGGAATGGCATTTGGCGTCGATCTGTGCGTTTTGCGCCCAGCAGAGGTAAGACCGCATGGAGGATGGTGGTCGTCGATAGATCGTTTATCGAAGCAGATTTTGTTATGGCACTGCCAGACACAATTGTCGATCGCGCAAACTCCACCGTGCTGGGGTCACTCAGGGCGTCTCCAGGTACCTCATGACGCAACACGCACAGGTCGACGTCAAATGTTATTCCTCGAATAATATGTTTTCGCCCATATCTCGCGAGTACGATAACCGTCGGCGACGAAACTCGCGCGGCGTGTGCAGGCTGGTAGTCCCACACTACTGTGAAAAGGAGCGCGCTGGCCGACTGCCGAGTCCCGAGAACCAGATGCCCGGCATGCACCCAATGCTCCAAACGGACAAAGTGTAAATTCTTCGGGTTGGGAAAAGAGAACTACAAATACCGGGCACGATGTCGATGTAGTCGATCAGGAAAGAGAATTGCTGAAGACCGTAGAAGAACTTGGCCTCAAGGCCGAGAATCGAGTTCTCGCCGCTCAAGAAGATGGGCCCGAAACGATAGGTCTCCCAGCCGAGCGAAATGTACGTCTTTTCCGCACTTTCGTCTTCTATGACCGGATAGATAGTATCGTCATATCGGACAGCGGTCGGCTTGATACTGCTCTTGTTGTCGTACGCCTAGAGGAATATGACCGTACTGTCAAAGTACATACGTACATGGTGACGGTGAGTCTGAGAGGCCTGCTACTTGTAGGAGAGATAGATTTTGTACTAAGCGAAGAATCTGAAGTATAGCGGTTGTACGGGAGACTCCTTCCACCCTCACCCTCAAGGTGCAGTTGAAGGCTGTCGTGTCCGGCAAGGTTTCAAAGTTGGTGTGCGTCTGCGCCTTTCCAGCGCCGTCGACCTTGAGGCGCCAGTCGATGTAGTAGCTCATCGGGCTCTTCATTCCGCTGACCTCGAAGTTTGCGACGTCCAAGAGGAAGAAGCGCACGACCTTGCGGCCCAGATCGGCGTTGTCTTCCAGGGCGTAGCAGGCCGACGGCTCAAACCTGTGCGGGTCCCATGAGAATTCGCTGCGAATATCGGAGGCGTAGAGTCGACGCTGCTCCATTTGTCTTGGCTTTGTTGCCACTGGATGCTGTACAACGTAAGACGACCAAAACTTACGCTTAGGATTTGCAGTTTCAGTGCAACAATATCGCTTTCAATTCTTCGTGATGAATTCGCTGAGTATCGCATGTTGAACAGTTCCTAATCCACGCCCCAAGCCCCAAATCCCACCTTCCATACCTACCTAACTTGACAGAAACGGCGTGCCTATGAGCGTTACTGTGGCGTCAGCCAGCCGCAAGTTGAAACGTTTGTCAGTCTTGGACGCGACTTTTGTTAGGCGCATCTGCGTATATTCGCTCTAGTCTATAACGGTTTCGATTCTTCAGCCCCCTTTGTTGGCGTGGGTGTATGGCTTGACAGTTGGGCGTAAGTTAGTGCGTCTCGTTGTTCGCGGCCAATGATATTCGTCTGAGGGATGTTAGAAACTTTTCAAATCCGATATACGCACTGTACCCAGGGTTCGATCGGTATACCGTAACCCGCTGTGGACGAGAATCATTCAAAAGGCAATTGTGTGGTGCTTCACCTGCTTTCTTTCATCCACTTCTCTCACTCTTCAGTCACCTTTTGAAGAACCAAGGAGAATAGCTCCGTCTCCGTCTGTGAGATTCCAGCTTAGGTTGTCGAAAAGAAAGCATGAAGAAGAGGAGAGTGAGAGAGGCGGCGCTGACTGCGGGGCAGCAGTTGGTGGAAGAGTTGCCGTCGACGGAGCTGTCAACTTCGTCTTCGTCGTCGCCGTCATTGGTGGTGGAAGAGCAAGAAGGGCCGCCCCCTGTGCCAGACAGCGGTTCCTCCAGCGGCGAATGTCTCGGCGAGAGCGACTCCAAGTGTTTGTGCTTCCTCACATGGTTCACCTTCATCGTGGGCCTCCTCTACTTGCTGGTTGGGGTGACCTCCTTCTTCGAGGAAGAAGTGTCGCCCCATATCGTCTTCGTCCCCCAGCTTTTTGCCCAGGTGACGCCGCCGTCGCCTTTCACTGACCGCGAAAATGCGAGATGCGGAAATGCTCATTTTGCACAGGTGTTCATGTACATACTGGCGGGCGAGCTGTTCTGCATAGTCCGCACTGTGCCAAGCGTGGCGCTCTACGTGGCGATTGGCGTCTTCTGCGCCCTGGCGGCAGTCGTCCAAGTCGGCATCGCTGCCTTCTTCTCCCTCCTCTACGCCGGCGTCATCGTCAGTAATGTTGTCCTGGACAGTTCTCTCGCCCTACAGCCGTTCGGTAGCTATGTACATAGCTGTCTCATCACTTTTCGGTTCAGACCTACTTCGGCCCTCTTCGCTGCCAATTGTACGAGTTGTTCTACCCAGGCAGTGCTGCCGACGAGAGTTGGCACACGGCCAAGTGGTACTGCGTCGGCGAGGTGGTCGTCTGGCAGCTGTTCGCCGTTCTGTTCTGGGTCGGCGCCGCCGTGTGGGCGTTCAGGCGGCCTCGCCTCTTTCGCCCGTCGCCCAGTCTTGAAGTCAGTCCGGAAGAAGCACTCGAAGCCGTCAGGCGACCTCAGCAATGGTCAGGGTGATTCCCCACAGTTCTCAGTGTGAGATGCGCTTTGCTCTCGGCGCTTGTCCGTCCGGCCGTCTTAGTGTCTTTGTCCGATTGTGAAAGCGCGGTGAGACAGTCGAAGGTGTCCAACCACTGCTTTCATGCTGCTTACTGAAGAACGGTTTTGGCAAACAGCCGCATACATACATTGACATGACAGTTGGAAAGGTACCATCTCTCGCCGGAAGAAGACCGTACTGGACAGGGCCTGCGCAGGACAAAGTGCCGTAATTCACGACTGTCGGTGTGTAATTGGCATGACTGCACAACAGAATTTCAGGCGAGCTTTCGACCCTCATTCGGGGCCGTCATCAGGCTTACCCAAATTGAGAAGTGCCTGATGACGGCCCCGAATGAGGGTCGAAAGCTCGCCTGAAATTCTTTTGCGCACCAAGCCAACCCCACACCCACAGACAGCCAACAAACAACCCACACCCGGGGGGACGCCTCCCGCGGAAATAAAACGGGGGGGGGGGGGGGCGGGACAATTTACAGGAAAAGTCACAAATGTGAACTGGAAGGATTTTCCAACAGATTCAAAATGAACTACTGATTTAAATTTAAATGGATTCTATGTATGCTTCTTAGCGCTATGTACAGACCTTGCGATTCTGACGAGATCTACTGATGTAAATGGGATGCATTCGAGCGAACTTGTCGGCAACGCATGCAGATTTAGGTGTGGAAAATCCAGCGTGCGATGTCACTGCCCGAAGCGCTCACTGCGGTTGCCAATAAGCCGAAGCACATCATACTGTAACTACTACTCGAGATACAACGTAGCACAGAACGAAGCATGCAACACATTGACAGACCCAGAGATGGAACTCTCACTCCTAGCCGAGCTACCTAAAGCGCATCATACGGCATCCTTGTCATACTATCGAGGTGCCAATTCATTCAGATGTATTTGTATGTAGAGCTATCGTTGCGAGTCATGGGGTATGGAAACGAGCTATGCTGCATAATGTCGTAAGATAGTGAAGCAGTAAGAACTGTACTAGACGTTTCTCAGTCACAAGAAAGCAAAGCAGCCCGTGACATCGCACGCTGGATTTTCCACACCTAAATCTGCATGCGTTGCCGACAAGTTCGCTCGAATGCATCCCATTTACATACATCAGTAGATCTCGTCAGAATCGCAAGGTCTGTACATAGCGCTAAGAAGCATACATAGAATCCATTTAAATTTAAATCAGTAGTTCATTTTGAATCTGTTGGAAAATCCTTCCAGTTCACATTTGTGACTTTTCCTGTAAATTCATATACTTTTCATATTTTTAAAATCTTTCAGAGGCCTGCCACGTTGAGAAGACTGGCACATTCAAGTGTCTGATTTGGGAGTATGGTGCAGTATCAATTAAAGAGATGCAATGAACACGAATATATCGTCCTATATGTACGGTCACATTGCACCCTCTGAACTTCACCTTCCCATGCCCCTTACTTCCGCTTGGGGGGAGGGGGCGCTCTCTACCTGCGGCTCTAGGAGAGGCAGGCAAAGGTTGAGACCCCACCTAGGATAATCGCAAGAACCCGAGAACAAAACAAACAAAAAAGTCGCGGAGACCGGAGCCTCTCTGCGATCGGCCCAACTTGTATGTCGAGTGATGTCCCCCCCCCCCCACGCGAAAAGGCATGCAGATTCCTGGTGCTTGGTTGAGCCGCTAGGCCACGCCCCTCCCACCAGAAAACTCTTCACCGCGAAGGAGGGGGCCGGATTAGCTACGTATGGCGTCTCTGGTCCGTCTGTTACATATGACTCTGGGGGATCTCCAAGTGACGTGGGAGACGGGAGTCTGAGCAACAATGGAGGGCTGTCTGTCAACCGGGCAGTCAAACTGTCAATGCCTGCCTCAGAGAGGGCCATGGCCGCCTACTACAGAGAGCTCGAGCCAAAACAGAAGAAGGAGAAGTTGGAGTTGAAGTGTCCCGTTTGCCTCGCGAAATGCGATCCCACCAATCCCAACACCAAGTACACTCCCTGCTCTCACATCATCCACGTGTCGTGTTTCGCGGCTCTGGCCAATGCCGCCAATCCCAATCCCTGGCGTAGTGCTGCTCGCCCCTTCCCCTGTCCCACCTGCAAGTCGGAAATTCGCTCCCCCAAGTAGAGTAACACATTACCGTTGAATTTTTTCTTTGCCTCTATCGTTCCGCCCTCCTCCCAAAGCCAGACAGAAACAACCAACACCAACACCCCCGAAGCAAAGCACAACACCGACCCCCCCAAGAACAAAAACCACCACCCCCCCAACCACAGAAGAAAGCAGAGCAAAGCATAAAAAACACACAAAAAACAGCCAAAAAGAGAAAAAGGAAAAAAAACAACCAAAAAAAAAAAACACACCCCCGCTTCTCAGCTTGTTCCCCCTCCCGGTTCTACCCCGGTTCGATCGTTAAGCCTCCCTTCCCCAGCTCCGCGCCCCCACCCCCCCCTCCCTCCAGCCCTGTAAGAAGGAAAGGGAAATGATATGTCATCCCGTCCTGTCCCTGCGCCTGTCCCGCCCCCGTCCGCGCAGACCACGACCAACCCTCTCCCGAATCACCGCCGCACACACGCACGCCCGCGCACGCACCTGCAGACAGACAGAGACACAGAGGCAGGGGGGGCCCCCCCCCCTCCGCGCACCCCCCCCCTCTCAGGAGCCATTCCGGTAGCAAGCAGCCAGCCCGCTCGCAAAACTGACAGCCCAGTACCGCACCCCTCCCATACAGCACCCCGGACCTGCCACACAGCACACATCCGCTCAACTCACACCCCCCCACCTTGCTCTCGAGAAAAGCCACGACACGTGTCCCGGCAAGCCCACACAAAAGAAACCACCCCCCACCACACAAAACGACAAGACAACCCCCCCCCGGAATCGAGTACTTACACGGCAGGTGACCAGGACAAATCAGGCAGCCAAAATTTTGAATTCAAACTTCCCGCCAAAATACGCGTCGGACGAAAAAAGTGCTTATAACAAAAACAACGTATCTTTTGATGCTCTATCACGTGAAAGTCCAACTGACACCAAAATATCTCAACTGACCCCACTTTGCACCGAAATACCAAAAATTTGTTAAAAAATTTGAAATACCGCCCAAAAAATGGCCCTGCCCAAGTCTGTGCTTCTGCCACAGTGAAGACATTTATAGGTGCCACAAACTCGCCAAACATCAGCGTAATCGATCAGCACAGCAAGAAATGGGAAATGCTAGACTTTCGAATTTTGACCTAAAAATCGATTTTTTGAAATTTTCATCCCCAATTCGACCATTTAGAGAGAAACGACCTACTACAGAGTTGAAGAGCTCGTCGAGCCCTATCGAATGGTGTTTTCCCCGTCTCGATATGACTACACTATCAAAAGTTACACCTGCCCGAAGTTTTACCCGGAAACCCAGGACTCAACTTTGGGGCGAATTTCCCGCCGGGTCCCGCTTCTTAGCCCACTATATAAAACGATTCCGGGTAGAGCTATCCAAGTTGTTGTCTCACGCCAACTATCTTACATCTGCATTCGAAAACAAAAAAATTACAAGCGGGACTCTGAACCCTATTTTTGGGTCGAAAAACCCGGTTTTTGCCACCCGGCCTGGGCAGGCCCGGACCCAGCCCGACGAAACCACGCGATTCGGGTAGCCCAAAGTCTTTTACATATTTGGCCCAAAGCTCGTCTCGCTCCGTTCTACCGGAACACTATTCTAAGCGTCCAAAGTTCGCCGGAGGCCAAAAAACTGGGGTTTTTGGCAACTTGCCAAAAATTGGGTCCCGGACGGAAGTCGAGACCTTCGATGCAGGTTTTTCCATCCAGAGACCTATCGAATAAAAAAAAATTCGGCCCGATCGGCCAACTCTAGGCCGACTTATGAGCGTTCCAATTTACACAGAATCCGCACCATCACTATAGCACTCCTCCCTTTTGGAGGGGAGGAGTGCCAAAAACTAAGTCGGAACCCTAAAAAACCAACTGGAAAACGCAGTGGTGCGTATCCGAGGGACCGTTTCTCTGTCTAGCACCACTGCACGAGTTTTGATGAACTCCTCTTGTCGGCGTGGCAAATCAAACATATACTGCAACAGGACTGGAAGCCTGTCTAGCTGCTCGTACGCAGGAGTTCAGTGCCGCGGTCAGCAGCTGGGTGAAGAGATCGCTATTCCTTCGAAGCACCAAACCCAGTCCCCAATGGTGGAGCTACTTCAGCACCAAACCTGTAAGTATGTCGACTCTACATCAAGCCATTCAAAAGTTATAGCAATTCTCCCGACTCCCTGATTTTCAATTCCTTAAGGGTTTTGATGCATTCGATGTTAAAACAAGCTCCGGTACTAAAAAGTTGAGTTTGTATTCTGACTGACATTGCAAAGAGTTGCGTTCTTTCTGCAGAGAGTGCGAGAGTTCATCGCCCGCATGCTCCGCTTCATGAGCCCCTGCTTCGCAAGAGGGTATTGCATTAGCAATATTGATTTCGCCCGCGATTTGGCGTTTAGAGCAAGAACATCCCTCTTTCAAGCAACGCTTTCAAAAAAGTGACAAAAACTTAAGTGACACAGCGGCACAAAAGAGCGCACTACGAGCAATCAAACCGTGTCGCACTTCTGCATGTAGCAAAGAGCGATCTTAGCGTTAAAATCGCGAGAATGGCGTTTTCTGCGGTGCGTGTTTGCGTAATTGAACAAAGTTTTGTAGCCGCATGAAAGAACACGTCGAGAGCTTTCACCTGGCGTGTCGATTGCCACTCTACGACGTAAGACGAGCGAGTTAGAGCCGTTTGTGCTTTTGCGCCTTCTAGTTACTGTAACTCGCGAAATTCAAACCTTTGAATTTCCACCAATGGGAGAACAAACGATCAGTGATTCGGGAGCTGTCCAAAAAGCTCGAGATCGTCTCTCTACGACGCAAGTTGAGCGAGTTAGAGCGATCTGAGCGTCAAAATCGTGAGAACGGCGTTTTCTGCGGTGCGTGTTTGCGTAATTGAACAAAGTTTTGCAGCCGCGTGAAAGAGCACGTCGAGAGCTTTCACCTGGCGTGTCGATTGCCGCTCTACGACGTAAGACGAGCGAGTTAGAGCCGTTTTGTGCTTTTGCACCTTCGAGTTACTGTAACTCGCAAAATTCAAACATTTGAATTTCGACCGATTGGAGAACAAATGATCAGTGAGTCGGGAGCTATCCAAAAAGCTCGAGATCGTCTCTCTACGACGCAAGTTGAGCGAGTTAGAGCGATCTTAGCGTCAAAATCCCGAGAATGGCGTTTTCAGCGGTGCGTGTTTGCGTAATTTAGAACATTTTTACTGCCACGTGAATGGGCGCGTCGAGAGCTTTCATTTGACGTGTCGATTGCCACTCTACGACGTAAGACGAGTGAGTTAGAGCCGTTTTGCGTTTTTGACCTTCAGGTTACTGTAACTCGCGAAATTCAAATTTTTTAGTCTCGACACCGGTTATGACTAATGATCAGTGAGTCGAGACCTATCCGTAGAGCCCAAGATCTCCGCTCTACGACTTTCCAACGCCGAGATCTGAGAGCGTGACGCACGGACGGACGGACGCACGCACGCACGCCGAGCTCTCGTATGGTGTCGCCCGCCTGAGGGCGGGCGAAATGAACTGTAGAGTGGCAATCGACACGCCAGGTGAAGCTCTCGACGTGTTCTTTCATGCGGCTACAAAACTTTGTTCAATTACGCAAACACGCACCGCAGAAACGCCATTCTTGCTATTTTAACGCTAAGATTGCTCTCTGCTACATGCAGAAGTGCGACACGGTTTGATTGCTCGTAGTGTGCTCTTTTTTGTGCGCGGTGTCATTAACTTTTTGTCACTTTGAAAGCGTTGCTTGAAGAGGGATGTTCTTGCTCTAAACGCCAAATCGCGGGCGAAATCAATATTGCTAATGCAATACCTCTGCGAGCAGGGCTCATGAGTGATATGCGGCGATGACTCTTGACTCCGGATAACAACGAACTCTTTTGCACGTCATCATAACAGAACTAACTCTTTCAGTACCGGAGCTTGTTTTAACATCGAATGCATCAAAGTCCTTAGGATCAAAATCAGGAGTCGGGAGAATTGCTATAACTTTTGAATGGCTTGATGTAGAGTCGACATACTTACAGGTTTGGTGCTGAAGTAAGCTCCACCATTGGGGACTGGGTTTGGTGCTTCGAAGGAATAGCGATCTCTTCACCCAGCTGCTGACCGCGGCACTGAACTCCTGCGTACGAGCAGCTAGACAGGCTTCCAGTCCTGTTGCAGTATATGTTTGATTTGCCACGCCGACAGAGGTGTTCATCAAAAACTCGTGCAGTGGTGCTAGACAGAGAAACGGTCCCTCGGATACGCACCACTGCGTTTTCCAGTTGGTTTTTTAGGGTTCCGACTTAGTTTTTGGCACTCCTCCCCTCCAAAAGGGAGGAGTGCTAGAGTTATGGTGCGGATTCTGTGTAAATTGGAACGCTCATAAGTCGGCCTAGAGTTGGCCGATCGGGCCGAATTTTTTTTTATTCGATAGGTCTCTGGATGGAAAAACCTGCATCGAAGGTCTCGACTTCCGTCCGGGACCCGAATTTTTGGCAAGTTGCCAAAAACCCAGTTTTTTGGCCTCCGGCGAACTTTGGACGCTTAGAATAGTGTTCCGGTAGAACGGAGCGAGACGAGCTTTGGGCCAAATATGTAAAAGACTTTGGGCTACCCGAATCGCGTGGTTTCGTCGGGCTGGGTCCGGGCCTGCCCAGGCCGGGTAGCAAAAACCGGGTTTTTCGACCCAAAAATAGGGTTCAGAGTCCCGCTTGTAATTTTTTTGTTTTCGAATGCAGATGTAAGATAGTTGGCGTGAGACAACAACTTGGATAGCTCTACCCGGAATCGTTTTATATAGTGGGCTAAGAAGCGGGACCCGGCGGGAAATTCGCCCCAAAGTTGAGTCCTGGGTTTCCGGGTAAAACTTCGGGCAGGTGTAACTTTTGATAGTGTAGTCATATCGAGACGGGGAAAACACCATTCGATAGGGCTCGACGAGCTCTTCAACTCTGTAGTAGGTCGTTTCTCTCTAAATGGTCGAATTGGGGATGAAAATTTCAAAAAATCGATTTTTAGGTCAAAATTCGAAAGTCTAGCATTTCCCATTTTCTTGCTGTGCTGATCGATTACGCTGATGTTTGGCGAGTTTGTGGCACCTATAAATGTCTTCACTGTGGCAGAAGCACAGACTTGGGCAGGGCCATTTTTTGGGCGGTATTTCAAATTTTTTAACAAATTTTTGGTATTTCGGTGCAAAGTGGGGTCAGTTGAGATATTTTGGTGTCAGTTGGACTTTCACGTGATAGAGCATCAAAAGATACGTTGTTTTTGTTATAAGCACTTTTTTCGTCCGACGCGTATTTTGGCGGGAAGTTTGAATTCAAAATTTTGGCTGCCTGATTTGTCCTGGTCACCTGCCGTGTAAGTACTCGATTCCGGCTTTTCGGGGATGGTGATCACGAATTTAACGTTGTCTTTTCATTTTGAGAAGTGTGGGACCATTTTTGAAGAATTTCCTTGCCACCAAACATGCCCTCACTCAAGTGGAAAACCTGGTTGTGCCAGTTAAGCTGAACCTAGGTGTGCTGTATGCCAAATGTGGGGTATTGGAGGGTCACAATTCCGAATTTGCTGTTAATTTTGCGATCAGAATGGCCACTAACTCCCGAAATTCTTCTGAAAGAGGGGAGGAGTGCCCCGAGGGGCTCTGCCCCCGTCTACTAATCTTGTCTCTATCAGCAAGGAGATGCGCGAGCACACGTACGAGTGTACGGCGAAACACATTCGACACGGGTTTGTCATTTCACCGGCGACAGGCGTGACACAGGCACAACGACTGACATGACATCAACATTACCATTCCTTACTCTACCTTACAGAGCTGAAGGAACGAGAAGCTGAGAAGCGCTGAGCTGAGAAAGAGAAGCTTAACGATCGAACCAGGGATAGAACCGAGAAGCGGAACAAGCTGAGAAGCGGCGGAACGATAGAGGCAAAGAAAAAATTCAACGGTAATGTGTTACTCTACTTGGGGGAGCGAATTTCCGACTTGCAGGTGGGACAGGGGAAGGGGCGAGCAGCACTACGCCAGGGATTGGGATTGGCGGCATTGGCCAGAGCCGCGAAACATGACACGTGGATGATGTGAGAGCAGGGAGTGCACTTAGTGTTGGGATTGGTGGGATCGCATATCGCGAGGCAAACGGGACACTTCAACTCTTTTTGGCTCGAGCTCTCTGTAGTAGGCGGCCATGGCCCTCTCTGAGGCAGGCATTGACAGTTTGACTGCCCGGTTGACAGACAGCCCTCCATTGTTGCTCAGACTCCCGTCTCCCACGTCACTTGGAGATCCCCCAGAGTCATATGGAACAGACGGACCAGAGACGCCATACGTAGCTAATCCGGCCCCCTCCTTCGCGGTGAAGAGTTTTCTGGCGGGAGGGGGCGTGGCCTAGCGGCTCAATCAAGCACCAGGAATCTGCATGCCTTTTGGCGTGGGGTGGGGGGCATCACTCGACATTCAAGTTGGGCCTATCGCAGAGAGGCTCCGGTCTCCGCGACTTTTTTGTTTGTTTTCTTCTCGGGTTCTTGCGATTATCCTAGGTGGCGTCTCAACCTTTGCCTGCCTCTCCTAGAGCCGCAGGTAGAGAGCGCCCCCTCCCCGCAAGCGGAAGTAAAGGGCATGGGAAGGTGAACTTCAGAGGGTGCAATGTGACCGTACATATACAACGATATATTCGTGTTCATTGCATCTCTTTAATTGATACTGCACCATACTATCAAATCAGACACTTAATGTGCCAGTCTTCTCAACGTGGCAGGCCTCTGAAAGATTTTAAAAATATGAAAAGTATATGAATTTACAGGAAAAGTCACAAATGTGAACTGGAAGGATTTTCCAACAGATTCAAAGTGAACTACTGATTTAAATTAAATGGATTCTATGTATGCTTCTTAGCGCTATGTACAGACCTTGCGATTCTGACGAGATCTACTGATGTAAATGGGATGCATTCGAGCGAACTTGTCGGCAACGCATGCAGATTTAGGTGTGGAAAATCCAGCGTGCGATGTCACGGGCTGCTTTGCTTTCTTTGACTAAGAAAACGTCTAGTACAGTTCTTACTGCTTCACTATCTTACGACATTATGAAGCATAGCTCGTTTCCATACCTGATGAATGAACGCAGAAGTCGGACACATACAAAATCTGACGAATGCACCTCGATAGATGAATAAGGATGCCGTATGATGCGCTTTAGGTAGCTCGGCTAGGAGTGAGAAATCATCTTGGTCTGTCAATGTGTTGCATGCTTCGTTCTGTGCTACGTTGTATCTCGCGAGTAGTAGTTACAGACGTGCTTCGGCTTATCGGCAACCGCAGTGAGCGCTTCGGGCAGTGACACCCCACGCTGGATTTTCCACACC
>JASAMZ010010001.1:0-12581 GCA_030248115.1 Linhomoeus sp. GSCO2_2
GATGTAGTACTTCGTTCAGTTACGTATTGTCTTATAGTAGAGGACACGGAACTACTGTACAGTAACTTTAGCTGTTTCCTGTTCTACCGTACCATAATTGACAATACAACAGTCCAGGTAGAGAGACACCGGTCGGCTCTGCACGCGAGAACGAAACAGCGCTGTAGCAACTGTTCTTCCCGGCACCCTGTCTGAGATACCACTGTTTCACGCCCAAACGGCGCCATGCACCTTTGTACTGTGTTCAACCGTTGCTGGTCTTTCATAAGCCCTAAAAGTTTGTGGCCGATGTGCCAATAGGGCAGCTTAAAGACAAACAATGATAGTTGAATCAAATGTGGTACTGGCAACTGCTCACCGGAAGTCGCTCGTTTCAGTGTTGAGATACGCGGCAACCAAGCGCCAGCCGGTGGCGGGGGTATACGGACGTACGCACGCACGCACGCACGCACGGACGCACAGACGCACAGACGCACGCACGCCGAGTTCTCGTAGGGTGTCGCCCGCCTGAGGGCGGCCGAAAAAACTTTTCCTAAACTACATACATATCGGTGCTGCTACCGCAGTGGCATCAGGGAGGGAGGTGATGGCGACTGGGGAGATCTTCAGTTCAATTGGCAGAGCGGAATTCTCTTAGGCAAACGCAGCAACGGTTTTGTCAGATGATTTGAATAGAGTCTACTAGCCTCCACGCCAACAATTGATATTGCGCGGCGGCTTCGGGTCAAAGAGAACAAAGTTGTTCTGTTCTATCAAAGTCGGCCAGCCGTTTCCGTTTCAACTTTGGTATAATTTAGCAGGCACGCACGCAGATAAATGTGGTTTCTATCTTGAGTTTGCTGTGGCAAACTGTGTTGACTGCTGCTCCTGCCGATCCCACTCTCAAACGGCCACAGGCAAAACAGTTTAGCTTCTCGAGTTTGGATTTCCTTTCGTTTGCCCAAGAATGAACCCGAAGCATTGGTTCGTCGGATTAATCGTGCTCGCCGCTCTGTTCAACTACGCCACGATGGAAGAAATGGGGCACTCATGCGCAGGTTAGGAGAAGAAGCGAAGCTTTGTTTGCTCAGCCTCAGCCGGGCGACGCCGACACTATGAAAGTTCGGCCCGCGCGTGCGTCTGTGCCTACATACGTCCGTCGGTCAGCATTTGAGCGAAGTTCTCATTAGTCGGCGCTAGAAAGTCGAAGCGTGACGATCATAGGCTTGTTCTAAACGCCAGAGTAGTCAAATATTAGTCTTTTCAATATGAAAGGCCATCATCCTTACACAGCAGGTGCATTTCAACAGTGGTTCAGTGCACACAAGCAGTAATTCTAACCATCAGAGTAAGCAAATAATGAAAACTTCATTTATATATGAAACAACCAACCAGAAACCAACATCCACACACAGCAGTTGCGTGACAACTGTACATAGTTCAGTACATATAATAACCAGTAATTCTCTAACCATCAGAGTTAGTTCTCAGCGGCCCCGGTTGATAACGCTAGGTGCGGTGGGGGTCAAAATTGACTAGTTCCATTAGCTCGGTGCCTGTTTGTATCCTTTGGCGTATTTGAAGGCACGCGAGGGGGTCCGGGAGCTGGCTCCTTTCGGCTGTGTGTGTCGGTGCATATTTCGCTTGCGCTTCCGAAATCCCTCGTTATTCTTAGTGTATTCCGTGATATGTACCTCGTTAGTGTATTTACACTCTGTTTCTTGACTAGAAATGTGGTATTGTTCGCCTATTCAGTATACTCTATCTAATTAAATGATGAAAACTTTATTTCAATATGAAACAGTAGTGTAAGAAGCTACATAACATTCCCACACAGCACTCTGTAGCCGCATGCTTACACAACGTAGTTTGTCAGTACCTAACCTATGTTTGCGCAATTTGATTCTCACGAGCATAACATAAACATAAAGTAATTCTCTAACCGGTCGGTCACCGGTGATTCTCATTAACTGCACTTGTCGGTCCAAAGTAAGTCGCGGAGAGGCTTGCCACGGTTTCGTGTCACCTCTCGATGCGCTTTCAACGCGCTGGCGAAAACGATTTGATTCCCACAACGCCCACCATGGAAAGAGTCAGTTTTAAATTCTTTTTGCCAGAATACAAAACAATTGCGATACATATCCCCGCAACGGTATCCTCTGATTGATCGCCTTTCCAGGCTGGCGGCAGTGCAAAAGCCAGCACCAGGGTCAGGGTGGCCAATAGAAACTTAAACTAGTTTCAGTTTCAGTTTCAGTTGCAATCAGTTAACTGAAACTGAAACTGAATCGAAACTCGCGCGGATTCCATAACTAAAACTGAAACTGAAACTGAAACTCACAGTTTAGCTTCAGTTATTTTAATGTCCAATTTTACCAAATTTCAGCAGATTCTCATAAAATTCTGTCCGAATTTTCTACACATGTAGGCGTTTTGTTCGCATTTAGGTCCAAATATGCAAGGATGCCGTCCAAAGTTTAGAAGTCGCTTCTTTGTCCGCTAAATATCATCCCACAAGAATGATTTTGAGCAATTTGTTGTGACTTTTTGAACCTTCAATAACTGAAACTTAGTTTCAGTTACTGAATCGAAACTCGCGCGAATTCCATAACTGAAACTGAAACTCAGCCAGCACCATAATTTTGACTGAAACTGCAACTGAAACTAAAATGAGTTTCTATTGGTCACCCTGACCAGGGTTGCCGCGACGCGGCGCAAAGTTGCGTGGACGAGTACAATGGGGAAGGTATTGAGATCTACCATTGCCGAAAAGCTACGATACCGCGAAGCGACGGACCGGGCTCAACTCTCAGCCTCGCTACATACTGCTTCGCCGGCTGCTCGAAGCGGGGGGCGCTCGCTAACGTTTCTTGCTGAAACCAGGGTGACCAATGGAAACTTAATTTGGTTTTAGTTTTAGTTTCCGCTTCATTTAAATTGTGATGAGAGCCGAGTCACAGATTCAAATTTCAGGAAAGTTCCCCCCTACTGGGGGGTAAGGACAGGTAAATTTGTTCGCCCTAAAGAAGACTGATGATGAACAGGCTGTGTATCTCAGATGACTTCGGGCCCTCTACTACATGAACAAATTCAGCGTGCTCTGTTCACACGCACGGCGCTTATCACGTGCGCACAACGTACATGCGGAGTACGCTATCTACCACTATCAAAACCTGTGTGCTTCAGTGCCTGCCACCGCATCTCACACAACACAATGCCTGCACTCAGCGCAACGCGAGGGTGGCGGACCCCATGCTCTAACCCCCACTTTGACCGCTCAACCATGCACGCAAGCAGAGGGCTTCACATGCTAATAGAGCTTCTGGAGGTATTAACGTTGGTTTTAATTACGATTTCGTCATCACGTCATCTGTCACCCACCACCCTTCTGGAGTCCACCCACAACACCTACAATACATATCACGGAATACACTAAGAATAACGAGGGATTTCGGAAGCGCAAGCGTAATATGCACCGACACACACAGCCGAAAGGAGCCAGCTCCCGGACGCCCTCGCGTGCCTTCAAATACGCCAAAGGATACAAACAGGCACCGAGCTAATGGAACTAGTCAATTTTGACCCCCACCGCACCTAGCGTTATCAACCGGGGCCGCTGAGAACTAACTCTGATGGTTAGAGAATTACTGGTTATTATATGTACTGAACTATGTACAGTTGTCACGCAACTGCTGTGTGTGGATGTTGGTTTCTGGTTGGTTGTTTCATATAGAAATGAAGTTTTCATTATTTGCTTACTCTGATGGTTAGAATTACTGCTTGTGTGCACTGAACCACTGTTGAAATGCACCTGCTGTGTAAGGATGATGGCCTTTCATATTGAAAAGACTAATATTTGACTACTCTGGCGTTTGGAACAAGCCTATGATCGTCACGCTTCGACTTTCTAGCGCCGACTAATGAGAACTTCACTCAAATGCTGACCGACGGACGTATGTAGGCACAGACGCACGCGCGGGCCGAACTTTCATAGTGTCGGCGTCGCCCGGCTGAGGCTGAGCAAACAAAGCTTCGCTTCTTCTCCTAACCTGCGCATGAGTGCCCCATTTCTTCCATCGTGGCGTAGTTGAACAGAGCGGCGAGCACGATTAATCCGACGAACCAATGCTTCGGGTTCATTCTTGGGCAAACGAAAGGAAATCCAAACTCGAGAAGCTAAACTGTTTTGCCTGTGGCCGTTTGAGAGTGGGATCGGCAGGAGCAGCAGTCAACACAGTTTGCCACAGCAAACTCAAGATAGAAACCACATTTATCTGCGTGCGTGCCTGCTAAATTATACCAAAGTTGAAACGGAAACGGCTGGCCGACTTTGATAGAACAGAACAACTTTGTTCTCTTTGACCCGAAGCCGCCGCGCAATATCAATTGTTGGCGTGGAGGCTAGTAGACACTATTCAAATCATCTGACAAAACCGTTGCTGCGTTTGCCTAGAGAATTCCGCTCTGCCAATTGAACTGAAGATCTCCCCAGTCGCCATCACCTCCCTCCCTGGATGCCACTGCGGTAGCAGCACCGACATGTATGTAGTTTAGGAAAGTTTTTTCGCCCGCCCTCAGGCGGGCGACACCCTACGAGAACTCGGCGTGCGTGCGTCTGTGCGTCTGTGCGTCCGTGCGTGCGTGCGTGCGTGCGTACGTCCGTATACCCCCGCCACCGGCTGGCGCTTGGTTGCCGCGTATCTCAACACTGAAACGAGCCACTTCCGGTGATCAGTTGCCAGTACCACATTTGATTCAACTATCATTGTTTGTGTTGAGCTGCCCTATTGGCACATCGGCCACAAACTTTCGGGCTTATGCAAAGACCACAACGGTTGAACACAGTACAAAGGTGCATGGCGCCGTTTAGGCGTGAACAGTGGTCTCTAGACAGCGGTCCCGTGGGAAGCTCAGTTGCTACAGCGCTGTTTCGTTCACGCGTGCAGAGCCGACCGGTGTCTCTCTACCCTGGACTGTTGTATTGTCAATTATGGTACGGTAAGAAGACACGGAACTACTGTACAGTAGTTCCGTGTCCTCTTCTCTACCGTACCATAATTGACAATACAACAGTCCAGGTAGAGAGACACCGGTCGGCTCTGCACGCGTGAACGAAACAGCGCTGTAGCAACTGAGCTTCCCACGGGACCGCTGTCTAGATACCACTGTTCACGCCCAAACGGCGCCATGCACCTTTGTACTGTGTTCAACCGTTGTGGTCTTTGCATAAGCCCGAAAGTTTGTGGCCGATGTGCCAATAGGGCAGCTCAACACAAACAATGATAGTTGAATCAAATGTGGTACTGGCAACTGATCACCGGAAGTGGCTCGTTTCAGTGTTGAGATACGCGGCAACCAAGCGCCAGCCGGTGGCGGGGGTATACGGACGTACGCACGCACGCACGCACGCACGGACGCACAGACGCACAGACGCACGCACGCCGAGTTCTCGTAGGGTGTCGCCCGCCTGCGGGCGGGCGAAAAAAATTTGCGAAACTACAAACATTTCGGGGCTGCTACCGCAGTGGTCTTACTCAGTTTACTTACTTAGTTCACTTAGAATTTTTGAGTGCTTCCTTAGTTTTGTTAGAAACTAAGTAAGTACGCTTTACTTACAATACTTAGTTTTACTTAGTTTTCTAAAAAACTAGGTACTTACTCAGTTACGTCTCCAAATAGTGGTAGGGTGTAGAGGTACATAGGTTGAAACAATAGTGGCAGCTACCTCTATTCGGCACTTTGCGGTAGGTATGTATGACTTGTGCTCATTTAGCTTGTTAGCGTATTCGCGGTGGATTTGTATTAACGAAGGTTATTCCCCAATTGGTTACAACTTCGTGGCATCTAAGTGGAGCTATGTACACACCGTTTGGAAGGCACACAGGAACGGTCATATCGGGCGGTGGATCGCCGATTCCTGCGACCTTGTCAGTGCAGGGCCCTGCAATTGCCACGCTGGAAGTTGTATCTAATCAAAAAATCTTTCATTTGGCTAATATCTGTTTAATTGGGCATTTAGAAATTAAGCAGCATCTGAAGCTGTGATAGTCATCAAGTATTCTTCAATTAACGACGATTTGACAATAATTGTTATCGATTGTTGCGAATTCGATTCGTCTAAAGTTCTGGTTCCTCCGAAGGCAATCTTCAGTCAACATGGAGGTTCTCTCAAACCAATCAAACGCGTTTCATTCGTGTTCTAAACCGTGCCGAAACGATTAGAATCAAATTTGTGATGTTTATAAAAAGGATCCCACCGTCCGCCTGCACCGGAAGTATCTTCAGTGTTTCAGTAACGTCCGGTTGTGGAGTGGTCACAGCAGCACCGTCACAACTTGGTGGCTCCTCCCCTCGTTCCGTCTGGCTACCAGGGATTACTTCCCCGGTGTCCGGGTCGAGACAACTACAGAATCCGGTAAACCCGTCGCAGTGGAGCGGCTGGTATTTGCCCGTTTTCGGGTCGCACTTGGGGATAGATAGGTCTTGTGGCAATTCGGGTTCCTTGTACCACTTGTGCCACTCCTCCATGCAGGCTGAATTTTAATATCGATAGATTAGCACAAAGTGGTGCGGTGGGTGAGTTCACTCACGCGGACACTTGACTTTGTCCGGAGTCACAGCGCCCATCACAGTTGTGTCATCCACAGGCAGGCCGGTAACCACGTCAGTGCACCAGCAATCGCCGGTGAAGCCATAGCACTGGATGAGGTCGAACCAGCCTGTAGAATCGTTGTTACGGTATTCTGTAGGTGCCTTGTTGTATTTCCGGACTGTCAACAGTCACTTGTTGAATAGGGGCACGCAAAGTTACTCCCCTTCTCGCAATAGTCTAATCTTAACTACGGCAGCTTTCCTCCTTGTATTGTTGGTGTACAGTCTGCAAGTGCAACACTTTGCGTTCTGCAGCGGTTTGCTGCTTTTGCGGGCTGTAGATAGTTGATCTGCCAACCTCCAGCGCTGCACTTGGGCACATGCATGTCGGCAGGGCGGGGATCCATGGCCTCAATTTTCTTGAGGGCCGCTGTGCAGGCGTCTGAAATTGATGGAGTATTGCCCTGTTTTGAACCACAAATCAACGCCAATCGAGAAGAAACGGCTTCAGAATCTGAGGATGTTTCAGTATTGACACAAGGCATACAGAGCGGTCTGCAAAGTATCTTGAATTCCCGGCGTGGCTCAAGCTTTTAGCCGTACTTCGCATTAGGCCTAAGCTTAGGCTCTTGGTTTGGCTTAGTCTGAGGCTGAGGCTGAGGCTTAGGCTTAGGCTTAGGCTTAGGCTTAGGCTTAGGCTTAGGCTTAGGCTTAGGCTTAGGCTTAGGCTTAGGCTTAGGCTTAGGCTTATGCTTAGGCTTAGGCTTAGGCTTGGACTTAGGCCTAGGCTTAGGCTTACGCTTACGCTACGCTTACGCGCCAGCTTAGAGTTAGGCTTAGTCGTAACCTTAGGCTTAGTTTAAGGCTTGCGCTTTGGTCGTCCGTTGCATTTTACAAATTCTGGGGAGCATACTCCATCAAACGAAGAATTCAGACCCACTGTCGTCCGTCGCAACGGGCTCTTGTGTTGGGAGAGTCGCAACTTTCTCCCCACAGTCGGGTCTGGGCTGTCCCTCACGGGTAAGAGTTAGGGTATCCGGGATTTCCTCCCCAGTGTCCACATCGACGCACCAGCAGGTTCCCAGAAACCCGTCGCATTGGACAGGGCTGTAGTTGCCGCTGTCCTCGTCGCAGCTCGCGAGCGACATATCGGGGGGTGGAGGCCCAACCTTGAGGGTACTGTAGCGGGCGCGGAGGCAGGCTGAACGTGTGTGAATGGGGAAGATTACGTACCGAAAATGTTCCAATACACGCTGCGAAGGGGAGGGGGGCATCATTGGATGATTGATGGGTAACTCGTATAAGGTATCTTTGCTTGGCTTAGGTAGTATGTAGCTCGGCTTAAGTAGGTAGCTTAGCTTGGGTTGGTTAGCTCTCAATAAGGCACTGCAAGAAGGGGTATGCGTGACGTGACGAGGAATTATAGACCAACAACTACAAGTGGACCGCAGTTATGTAAGCAATTGAACCGCTGTGCTTCGTAGAAATTGCACTAATCTCCACAAACTGTCGTCTAGCTCAAACAGTAATGGAAATATATACCGTTTGCCGCAAGGAAACTACACAAAGTGTTAGTAGCTCAAGAGTGTCACATACTGTCTAAATCCACTTCAAGATCTCTTTACCAGGACAGGACTCCGGCTCCAGAGTGTTTGCCTCAACCCTAGTCCCCGCAGCTTGCTCGCCGCTCATTGGCTCGACGCACCAGCAATGCCCCGTGAACCCATAGCATTGGACGATGTCGAAGAAACCTGGAATCATTCCAAAATTTAGATATTTTGGAACAAAAGCTGTTACGCCAAAAATAGTGCGTGATTACCTCCCGGACTGCAGGCAGGAATGAATAGATCCGTTGGGCGGGGGTCCAAAGCTTCGATCTCCTGTCTGCGGTCGTTGCAAGGCCCGGCTGAAACTTTTTTATCGTTGGCTTGCATGCCACCGGTTGTTTACTTCGAAAGGGGTACATGCCTAATCTACGGGGCGTGGGGTATATATGTCACAGGCCATGGCCGTCTTCAGGCCATCGCCGTCCAGACGGCTTTGGCCTGATCTATCAGGCAAAAGCCGTCTAAACGGCGATGGCCTGATACGTCAGCCATGGCCTGCAACAGAAACATAGGTGAGCGATTATACAAAGCTCACATTACAAGATCAGTCGATTGGCGCGATTGGGGTAGCGCCCGAGAATTGCTTGCCAAACATCAAAGAAATACTGCTTGCAAAAAGTGTCAGGTGTTGCTTAGGTGCCGCGTGCGAGGCGCTCTTTGCTGTTTGTTGATTCACTACATGCTTTTGTTCTACTGAAGCCCGGTTCACACTGAGCAAGAAATAAGAATTAAGAAATAAGAGATAAGAAATAGGCACCTTATTTCGCCGCCCCCCAGGGCGGCGAGTATAAATACGGACGCTATTGTCTGTTCGTGTGTGTGTGTGTCTGTCTGTCTGTGTCACAAAAGTAGACATGACGGTTAGTGCCAACCAATGGAGTCGAATGCGCTGAGTAACGCGCCGTTGTCCGTTTCTGTTGCTAATTTCGCTATTTCGAGATACTTACAATTAAAATATGAAAATGTCAAAAATGACACTTTTATTTACAGGTCGTATCGAGAAAGTTTTTGCTGAAATGGAAAGGGCATAAGGCGCGATGAATTTGTGACATAGTTTCGGATTTTGGAATTCACAAAATTAGGGATATTTTCAAGGTTTTTGTCAAAATTCCCAAATTTCGACAAATTCAAGCAACTCAAATTTCAAAACTTCTTTGCACGGATGTATCGAGCATAGTCTGCCAAGTATTTAGCAAATAGTTTCAGCGAATATAATTAAGGAAATTTAGGATATTTTTAAGGATTTTGTTAAAATCCACAAATTTCGACACTTTCAAACAGCTTAAATTTCAAAATTTCTTTTCACGGATGTGTCGAGCATAGTCTGCCAAGTATTTATCAAATAGTTTCAGATTTTATAATTAACGAAATTGGGGGTATTTTTCAAAGTTTTTGTCAAAATTCCCGAATTCTGAACAAATTCAAACAGCTTAAATTTCAAAACTTCTTTGCACGGATGTATCGAGCATAGTCTGCCAAGTAATTAGCAAATAGTTTCAGCGAATATAATTAACGAAATTTAGGATATTTTTAAGGATTTTGTTAAAATCCACAAATTTCGACAATTTAAAACAGCCTAAATTTCAAATATTCTTTGCACGGATGTGTCGACCATAGTCTGCCAAGTATTTATCAAATAGCTTTAGATTTTATAATTAACGAAATTAGGGATATTTTCAAGGTTTTTGTCAAAATTCTCAAATTATGACAATTTCAAACAGCTTAAATTTCACAATGTCTTTGCGTTGATGCATTGGGCATAGTCTGTCAAGTATTTAGCAAATAGTTTCTGATTTTATAATATTCGAAATTTGGGATATTTTCAAGGTTTTTGTCAGAATTTCTTAATTTCGACACTCAAGCAGCTTACATTTCAACATATCTTTGTGTGGATGCATCGAGCACTAAGCCCAAAAGAAAAAGGGCGTCGTCCCATTTATACCCTTTTCAATAGGGCGTCGTCCCATTTATACCCTTTTCAATAGGGCGTCGTCCCATTTAGACGCTTTTATTGCACTGTGTGCCTGCGGCGAATTTCTCTGATCCATTTATGGATCAGTTGCCACAACTATAAGCGCAAAGTCTGCCTGCGGCGAACCTTCTGATCCATATGTGGATCAGGTACCACGAACAAATAAATCCAAGACCAATTGCGGCGAAACCCCACCAAATTGTCGACTAAATGTCTAGCGGCACTTCACTATCAAGTGCACTTTATCGCGCACACGCTCTAAAGTTTACACTGATGCCAACGTGGTGCCACAGCTCCTTTTCGCCGCGCCTCAGCGCGGCGAGGTGTATATATACGGATGACAATGTGGGTGTGTGTGTGTGTGTGTGTGTGTGTGTGTCTGTCTGTCTGTCTGTGTTTGCGTCGCGCCCAAGTTAGATATGTGACATATGTGGTCAAGTAGAGTCGAGGTCGCTGAGTACGGATCCGATGTCCGTTTCTGTTGCTAATTTCGCATTTTCGAGATATTTTCAATTAAAATTCGAAAATGTTGAAAACCGACTTTTTCGTCTGATGCGCTAGCCGCGAAATTTCTTCAGAAATGGGAGGAACATGGACCGCGGATAATTTGTAACACAAAAGAATTTTTTTACAAATGTGGAATTTAATAGAAATACGCGATTATTTGTCAAAATTGTATTAATTGACTAAAATACACCGTCATTTATCGACGAATGTGAATGCAGAAATGGAAAGGTCGTATGCCAATAAGGATTTGTGACATAGTTTTACAGTTTTCGTAAATTGCCATTTCGAGATATTTAGAATTAAAATGAAAAAATGCCAAAATCGACATTTTCGTTTGATGGGCTAGCGGCGAAATTTCTTTAGAAATGGAAAGGGCATAGACAGCGGATAATTTGTAACACAACAGAATTTTTTTGCAAATATGGAATTTAGTAGAAATACGCGATTATTTGTCAAAAATTCTCCAAATTAACAAAAATATAACGTCATTTATTGACGAATGTGAATGCAGAAATGGTAAGGTCGTAAGTCAATAAGAATTTGAGACATAACTTTACAGTTTTAATAAGTTGCAATTTCGAGATATTTAGAATTAAATTTACAAAGATGTCAAAATCGACATTTTCGTCTGATGAGCTAGCAGCGAAATTTCTTCAGAAATGGTAAGCGCAGAGACTGCGGATAATTAGTGGCATACAAAAAAATTTACCGCGAGTACTTAAATTTGACAGAAATGATGAAATCTTGACAGAAATGTAGATGTTGGTAAATCGCCAAAGCTTTGGTTTTCCATGAATGTAATAATAACGGTCGTACACCAAGGGGAATTCCTATTGAAGAAACAACCGGACCACACTGTTGGCAAGTTTTTTGTTGGATGTGACGGTTTCACACGGTAGGAAACATCAGATAAACGGCGTCGTATCATGCCGATAACATATAGCGAATGCGGCGATATCACTGAGCTTTAGATCAGCTGTACAGACAACCGTATCGTGGGGATAGCTGCACTTGCTATTAAGGTACACGTTCTCAAGACACTTTCTCCAGATGCGGCTAACGATGCGCACAAAGTTCACTATACTGCTCACCAAAATTTGACAGACACAAAGTATAGGTTGAACTTTTTACACACACAGCTTGTTAGACAAAGCTTGTTTCTTATTTCTTGATTCACACTGCGAGAAATAAGAAATAAGCAATACAAAATTTCTTATTTCTTACGCCTTATTTCTTGTTTCTTATTTCTTATTTCTTAATTCTTATTTCTCGCTCAGTGTGAACCAGGCTTTAGGGCCGCATGGTACCTAGGGTGACCGAAGTCGGCATACTGTAGCCTCTACAGTACCCCCCCCCCCCCCCTTCCCCCGACAAGACTAACGTCTGACGGACGGTGGCGGAGGAGTAGGTGTAGTTGGAGAGACCGGAAACGTTCTCGTCGTCCTTGTCGTCAACGGCGCATCTGTCACTTCATCCACGCACGTCTGATCCTCTGATCTGTCCCCAGTCTCTGGGTCCACGCACCAACAAGTGCCCAGAAAGCCGTCGCATTGTTTCGGCAGGTACAGGCCGGTCTCAGGGTCGCACGATGCGATTGGCTTGTCGGGAGGAGGGTCGCCGTCTTTGAATTCGTCGTGAAGGTTCCGGAGACAGGCTGAAGAGTGGTGGTTCACTGTTACTTCAGCTGCGACAAGCTTTGGAACAAGCGCACTGCAGAACTATATAGGGTGGTCAAATAAAAGTGAAAACACTAACTGTGCAGCCTCTGTTCTCGGTGTTTCTGCTCTGATAGCGCTCAAAATTGTGCAAGAGATACTACAGGGTGTTCTTAACAAACTGTATACATTTCACACAATTCGATTCCATGTAATGATAAATAGCGCCGTTTTGAGCGACGCCATGTCGAAAATCGTATGTGCGACGCT